>BPTQ01000004.1:48194158-48257023 GCA_019973895.1 Chrysanthemum seticuspe | reverse complement strand
TTCAACAATGGAATCTGAATTTGTGGCTTTAGCAGCTGCTTGGTGGAGGTGCAATTTCTTGGGCACCCATTTCTATCCGGTGTGATAGTGCAGCTACATTGGCTAGGGCTTATAGCCAGATGTACAATGGTAAGTCTAGACACTTAGGTGTCAGGCATAGCATGATTCGTGAGCTTATCATGAATAGGGTGGTATCTATAGAGTTTGTTAGATCTCAACAGAACTTAGCTGATCACTTGACGAAGGGACTGGCTAGAGACTTGGTTATAAAGTCTGCTAAAGGGATGGGTTTAAGTCCAACTTAGTCACTGAATGCTAGGACACCCAACTCCCTCCTAAGGAAACTTGGGAGCTGAGTTCAATGTGGAAAGCTGAACATTCAGTGGACTGGAGCACATGTTTTATTTACATCCCAAGGTTGTGCTCAGAACCTGCTGAAAGGAGGATGAAGTCTTTACTTCTTAATGGTTAATTTTCTTTGAAAAAGTGCTTGGCAGGAGCATGACTAAAGAGGAACCACCTATGTAAATGTTGAAGTTTTGCCGCTTCAGGAAGCTTTGGACTTTTAGCTTTTACAACATTTATGAATTTGGATATGGACACATGGCTTGTATAGTGTCAGGAGCTTTTAAGTGTTTGAAAACTTGTGTGTAGTTATCTTCAGGTATTCAAATGGGTTGAAGGGTTCAATTCTTAGAACACCCTGATTCTCGAATATTTGAACGTGTAATTACTAAGATGGAAATTCAATCCTCAGGACATTTTCATTTATGCACATGTTTTGATTGATGTTTATTTTTCATGCAAAGGAAGTGAACTAAATTTGGGGAGGATTGTTGGAAAATTTAGTGCACTTGTGGGATTAGTTCACACCTTGTAATGGGTTAGGAGGTACGGAGTGTACACCCATAAGGTCCATGAACACCCAGACTCTTATAGTGGTTTGTATTGGTAGTACTGGTGAAAGTACTGCTTGGTGAAAGTACTGCTTGTGGAAAATACTGCTTGTGGTTTCCACTGATAAGCAGTGTTTCCACTGATAGGCAGTGTTTCCACTGAAGTGGTGTATCCACTGATAGTGCTATGAAAGTACTGATAAGCAGTGTTTCCACTGATAGGCTTTACTTCCACTGCAAGTGAAAGTACTGCTAGTGGAAAGTACTGCTTATGGAAAGTACTGCTAAATGGCAGTTACAACTTCTTTATGACCACGTTTAATTGGTCATGTAACCACTAACGGCTATAATGGGGATAATTATGAGGCTATTAATGGGCCGATTAATACTCATAATTCCATTGGAATAGCTCAAGAGTAACCTCCTATATATAGGAGATCTGAACATGCATGAAAAACACACAGAAAACATTAAACACTTATAAGCGAAAGGGTTATAGAATTGTGCCTAATTCTCTAACTGCATTTGGTCTTATCCCAAGTAGATATTCGTGATACCCAGGCATTAGGGTCGAATAGTTTACTTTGGAAAGTGATCACAGGATTCCAAGTGATATCCGGTAACCACCTGGTGGTATCTGTTACTGCTGACTCTTTGTTGTTTCTGCTGAACAGTTATTGATTGTCTTAACCCTGTTCTGGGAGATAACCCCAACAGATTACTTTCTAGTTTCTTTGGTTTTCTCACAAGAGGTAAGTAGTTTCAACCTCGTTAGATATGTACATCTAAGGGTGGCCAGAAGGGTCGAAAACGGTCCCGGAATTATGTTGAGGCCATGTACACCAGGGAAAACCAGAAGAATTTAGTTCTATATTTTTCTTGTTTTATACCCTCATGTTTTTATTGTTACTTTCATATTACTAGTACTTGAAAAAAAAATTGTAGCAATGGTTAATTGATTGTTTTTTGCTCTTATAAAAAAAGGCCATTTTTTTTGTGCAAGTGATATATGATATTTTGTGGCTGCGGCCTCTCTTTGCTCAAAAAAATAAAATAAAAAATAAAGCTATGAAAGTTTTTATCATTTGCTCAAATGCTGTAAATATAAATTTATGCATGATAAACTATCAATGATCTCGAACAAATGCCCAAATATTTTGTAAACTTTTGTAACAATTTTAAACCAATTCTCAATGTAGCAAAATCAGCAAACCAACTTAAGGAAGCACCCAAAGTGTATAAACTTGGTTGTCATTCAACAAGATTTTTCTAACTAAGTTACACCAAAAGAAAAAGAGAGTTTCATATAAATCGTCGAAAACCATAACCTGACTCCTAACATCGGCATAAATCGCTATGTAATTCACAAAACTTCTTATAAAATCTAACTCATCTAACTATAATTTCACTTCAATTTCCATATCTGATGTCATCCTCGCCTGCTCCAAAAAGTCCCCTACTTTTAGCTCCACTCTAAGCAATTTCGCCGTTATCTTCATCCACGATTCATGTCAAAGTAGATGCTATATTCTCACTGTTCAAGCAAAAGTAGAGTTTCGAAGTAGGAAGTCACAGAGGATACAAATTTTATTCTAGAAATTCCAATATAATTGACGGTTTTTGAGTCAAGTTCATAAACAAAGAGTTCCTTTTGATGATCTATTTCCATTACAACTATAGGTTCGCTACTCTTTCTAAATCCACGTATGTGTTTTATCACAGGTGTTGTGTTGATGGTGTATAGCTCTGTGAACGATTTTGAAACACCATCTCCCATCATCTTCCATACACTATAAATATTACTTTTAAGTTGAACCATAACTAGAGATTCTCTAATGCTAGATATAGCCACAAGAAAGTCTGCTAAACTATCGGGGAGTTGAATTTCTGTAAATTCTTCACTTTTCATATCAAATGACACAATCAAAGTCCGCCCCTCAAAATCATCATCCAATTGAATCGGTTCAATTACAGTCCAATACATAAATCTATCTATTGCTACCTGTGCCTGATAGTAGTGTGGAGGTGAAATTGCTTTCCGAGGTAAATTGTTGGAAAGTCTTCTCCAAGACTTTGTGCTTAACGTAAAAACCTCAAATATAATGTCCATTTTACTCGAATATGTAATCTTGACTATCTTAGGGTCACAAGTGTCTGGACAAACCCCGAAACCAAGACAAGTAGTCAGTTTATACTCAATATCAGAGGCGGCACGACACACATCAATATCCACCGATTTTTTAATAGTAGGATTCCAAATAAGGGCTTTCACGGTTCCTGAATGTTCATCATAACAACTCATGAATAACAAGCCTTGAGAGCTAACTATATCTCGTCCGTTAGCCGTGGGGACAGTAAGTGAAAACTTGTGTTGAGGGAAAGTATCATCATCTACTATCGAAACATATTTAACATCAGAATCATTGTCAGATGCTTGTTCATAACGTACAAGTAGATGCTGTTTATGTTTTTGATAAGTGTTGTACTCAGCAATAAACTTAGAGCTACCGATAAGAGACTTCCATTGTTTCGAAACCAATCTAAATCGAACAAGTGATTTGACAGGCAGACTTTTGATGATTTCTTCTTGGATATCGAATGGTATGTTGTCCGATATTATTGTTTCGATGATGCTTATTAGGGTTTCAAACTTTTAGGGTTTTATAACGAGAGATTTGCATGAAATAGAAGATTATATATAATAAAATTTCGACATTAGTTTTGTGGGCTAAAACCCTTTGAAAAAGCACAAGCCTTACAGGCCCTTTGGGCGTTATTTGCTATGGATCCATTGATTCATGTGTATCAATGGTTTCTTGGTTCCTAAAGGTACTTGCCATGGATAAAATATGGGCCCATGAACACATCAAAATATAAGCAATGACTATATACTTTACTTGAGGTAGGGCGTTCATCGGTTCGGTTATTTGGTTGTTCGGTTTCGTTAGTTTGATTTTTTTTTTATTATTATTTTTTTTTGGTAAAACCGAAAATTAAACTGAACCAAAGTAGAATTCAATCGAACCGAACCGAAAACTGAGCTAGGGGTGTTCATCGGTTCAGTTATTTAGACACGGGATGGTAAGAAGGCTCTCAAATTTATCGTAAACACTTGTTAATTGTTATTCAAGAACTTTTTTATGTATATAAATCGATGTTTAATTCAGTTATTTAGACACGAGAACATTAATTTTAAATGAGAACGACCTAAAAAATAGCTTAAATATAACTTTTCAGATTTTTTTAAAGCAATTCATCATCTTTTTTTATCGAAATTATTCATTGCCATTCATCAAACAAAATGCATGACTGGGAATCCATTGTGTAACTCGATATTTATTTACCCCATGGAGCTTTCTGTAACGGGTTCATTAGCGAGTTGGTGTTCAGGGGGTGGTATGGTAGTGGTAGGTGGAACATATGGGGGATTTATGTCAGGTGAGTCGTCCAAAAAATTGTAGGTAGGGACTGTAGTGGGTTTTGAAGTGCCATATGGGAAAACAGTTTCATCGAAAGTTACGTGTCGAGAGAGAATGATTTTATTGGTGGTTAAGTCAAGACAGCGATATCCACGATGATTGGAAGCTTGTCCCAAGTGAATCGATGGGGTGGCGCGAGGTTCAAGTTTGTGATTTGGAAATAGGTGAGGGTAACAAAGACAACCAAAGGTGCGTAATAGGCTATAATCCGGGTTGTGGCCAAATAGTCGGGTGTATGGTACTTCATTAGCAATTGCAGTTGAGGGGAGAATGTTAAGTAAGTGAGTGGCCATATTTAAGGCTTCAACCCAAAAGGTTGGTGGGAGATTGGCTTGAAAAAGGAGGGTGCGAATGAGGTTATTGATGGTGCGTATCATACGTTCAGATTTCCCATTTTGTTGAGATGTTTTAGGGCATGAAAAGCGAAATTGGATGCCATTGTCGGCAAAAAGTTTGTGTAGGTTTCGATTATCGAATTCACCGCCATGATCACACTGAAGGGATTTGATTTCACACTTGAACTGAGTGTGGACATAGTTACGAAATAACGCAAATTTAGATAACACATCAGATTTATTTATTAAAGGATACACCCAAACAAAATGCGAATAATGATCCAAAAATAAGACATAATATTTAAAACCCGACATGCTCGGTATTGGTGAAGTCCAAATGTCCGAGTGAATAATGTCAAAAGAAGCATTAACAACAGTATTGGAACTGACAAATGGAAGTCTAACGTGTTTGCCAAGCTGGCAGGCATGACAAAGCACGGGAGGCTTCTCTTTATTACATGAAATGAATTTATTTGAAACTAGACGATGTAACACTTCGCTTCCTGGATGTCCAAGACGCTGATGCCACGTATGTTGACTGACTAGAAGAGCTTGAGGAATAGGACAGGGGGCCGTGACAGGGTAAAGGTCGCCCGAGCTGTCACATCGGAGAAGAACCCGACGCGTCATGAAATCCCTGACGGAAAAACCAAAAGGATCGAATTCGACAGTGCAGTTATTGTCACAAACAAATTGACGGACAGATATAAGATTTTTGACAATATGAGGGGTAATAAGAACGTTATTTAGGTAAAGAGGTCGAGAATGAGTAGGCAAAATGCTATGACCCGTGTTGGTGACAGGAATGGTATGCCCGTCACCAACCGCTACAGATGGATACATGCAAGTATTAAAAATGTTACTAAGACTATTAACAGATGCATTTAGATGTGAGCTCGCACCTGTATCCATGTTCCAGGCGCTGGTAGGGGGATCATGGAGAGTCCCGGCTGCAAAAGCATGAGACAAGGTATTTTTCTGACCCGGGGGACCTACACCATTCTGACCCGCACCCCTCTGCTGAACTGGGTAGCCATTCTGACCCGTGACGCTGCACTGTTGAACCATAGGACCAATTGACCCCCCATGCTGAACTGGATAACCAATTTGACCTATTGAACCTCCTTGTTGAACCTGGTAGGAAGGCGACAGTCCAAAAAGACCAGGTGAACCCCCTGTAGACACATCTTTACCCCCCGTATAACCTGTTGTAAGTGGGAAAATGGGTGGGCATGTATTGTTACTGGTTGGAGTTGTATGCATAACAAAAGGGACATTGTTCACTGTATTTGGTTTTGGAACACCATTAGCAACACCATTGAAAAGCTGGAGTGATACAGTTTCTGTGCGATCACCCACCATCATTGCACAAAGTAATGGGATGTGTGGATCAATGTCAATGGACGATCACCAACACACCAAACAAGAAATACGTTACCTGAAGCACGAAGACGTCAAGGAGACAAACACGAGTGGATTTGCGACCTTGCACAAATCACCAACACAGTTGAAGAAAACTACTGATTTGTGACCTAGTGCACAAATAACATATATATTTGTGTGGATTGATGACCAAAGCACCAATCACCAACACGATTTTTTTTTTTTTTTTTTTTTTTTGTTTTGATATTCGTGATTAAATTATACACATAAACAAGATGTGGCTGCTCGTTTAGGGTTTGATAATGATGCGTGAATTGACAGAAGAGGGAGGAGCGGGGTGATTTTTGTGTTAGGAAGGGATTGTGATTGATGAGAGAAATTATTGGCCTGATACCATGTAAACTCGTATCATCCAAAATACCGTTTATTGATTGAGTGGATTCCTTGCCTAAACATGCATACAATGAACATATATATACTGTTACAATGAATGATCTAGAATCGGGCCTAGAGCCCGTAACATAATGAGATACTACTGTGGGCTAACACTTTCGACTATTGCTTTTGATCTTTTTCCACACTTCATGTACAGAAAATGGTTTATCTCTCCCTTTACTGTTTATCCATATTACCAAATCTCTTTTTCAGTAGTAGAAGACAGGGTACGAAAACACTTTCCAAAATTCTAAATCTGCTCGTCCGTCACCATGCCACTTCTATTTTTTTCCCTCGATCATCTCAGCAGCTGTACATGTGTCAGTCACCCTAGGCTCATGTGCATTTCTTTTTGTTATAAACTTGCATAACGGCCCCTGATCACACCAAATGTCGTACCATATCGAGGCTGCATGTGTTGCCATTACCCAAGCCTTTTGGTCTATTCTTTCATTCTTTGGCATCAAATTTCTGTTCTTTGACCATCATTATTTAGTGCCCAAATGATGATGGTCAAAGAAAAGACAATTGAACGAGATAGATAGTGACCACTTGTTAGTTATGTACAGCTTTTGTGCTCACGATCTCTTATTCATGCAAGAGGGTTATTTACTTTGTGTCGTGCATTATCACATGGTTACCGTGTGATACTTCTCGTAGGTATAAAATGATCATGTATTGATTGTATTAAAGATTGATAACTTCCTGTAATGGGTGTCTTTTAGGTTCTTTAATAGTCCATGCCTTTGATGAGAAAGCAAGGGCATATTACAACTTGGAGCAGTTGTGGACTTCAAAAGAGTCGGGTAAAGAACAAAATCAAACTCAAAGTCAGGTAAATGTCTTCAAGGTTTTTGCTTAATTTCCATGTATACGATCATGAGTATTTAACATGGTTACCTACTTTTTTGAATGCTTAACAAGGCTCTTTAATGGACAATATTTGTAATATGTATGTGCCATATAGATTTGACTTCCTGATAATTTCTTCTTTTTAAAGATGGTAACATTGACCCACTTGCCTTCAAATGGGTTGATTTGGGTTATGTGTAATCTCTAAAGGGTCAAATGGGTTGACCCCCTGAACCCGTTACTCAACGTACCCATTTTCTACCCATTTTACAAAATGAACAACACTCCATTATCACCTATTATACATTATACTTTTGTAATAGTAGCACTTTAACGTATAATAGTAGCACTTGGACATTGATATATCATATGCTTCACCCTAACAAGTAACTGATTTATATGTCTCATAGGAATTGAATCAAGCCTTCGTGAAGGTTCGCCGCAAGAACAACTCCAAGAAACCTGCGAAGGCCAATGCTTGATGGAAGACAATCCAAACACAATGAGTTGTGCTGTATGGGACTTCAAACGAGTTGTAAATGTAAATGGACGCTATTTTTCATTTTCTCGAAGACCATCAAAAACAACAATTCTGCTTCTGTTATGCATATCTCGTTATTTTATTTTAATATGAGTAATAAACGAATACGATCCTGTAACCTAGGATATCAAGATTTCAAATTTTCAACAATTTGTAGTTTGTACGAGCTCCAACCTGTGTTTGTGGATGATAGACGGTAGCTGCTTAACAAGTTTTTGGTTAACTTATTCATCTTTGATCGCCTTTTTTTTTTTTTTTTGTTTCCGATTCAAAGTTGTTTTCAGTCGGAAAACTTCGACTAAACTGTATCGATAATTGTGTTGGATAACTAAACATACGATTACTACACTATGAAATCATCTTCTATATACAACCACCACACCCTGTCTTACAAGCAGGTCATGGGGAGGTAAGATAAGCGAGGTTACTTTCTGGTTTTTTTGGTTAGGTAAGTGGTTCCAACCTCGTTAGATATGTACATCTAGGGGTGGCCAGGGAAGGGTCGGAAACGGTTTCGGGGACAGGGACGGAACCAGGACGCGGTGTGACCAGGTGCACTTGGAATAAACTAAAAAATAATGCAAACACGATTTTTAGGGACCGGGTGCATTTAAGAGAAATCGGCATTTTTTAACAAAATTAACACTACGATACAAATATCCATGGGTGTCCCGGGACACCCCCTGGTTCCGTCCCTGCTCGGGGATGCCATGTACACCAGGGAAAACCGTTTACCCGGCCATTTACTTCTTTTGCATAAGATTGCTTAATCTAACAGAAGAATTTACTTCTATATTTTTCTTGTTTTATACCCTCATGTTTTTATTGTTACTTCCATATTACTAGCTAGTACTTGAAAAAAAAAATGCAAAATCCAAAATTCGTAAGTTTAATTCCTTTAATTATCTTGCCTTATTATAAAAAACTTAATTGATTGTTTTTTGCTCTTATAAAAAAAAGGTCAATTTTTTTGTGCAATAATAAACCTATAAAAGTTTTTATCATTTGCTCAAATGCTGTAAATATATAAATTTCTGCATGATAAACTATCAATGATCTGGAACAAATGCCCAAATATTTTGTAAACTTTGTAACAATTTTAAACCAATTCTCAATGTAGCAAAGCTTCTAAAAATCCCTATATAATATGAATTTCGGATTTCTTATCCTTCGATAATTAACCACAAACTAAAATTCTTACTGGTAAACTATGATTTCCTATAACATGATAATCTAGTGGGAGACAAAATCAGTAAACCAACTTAAGGAAGCACCCAAAGTGTATAAACTTGGTTGTCATTCAACAAGATTTTTCTAAATAAGTTACACCAAAAGAAAAGGAGAGTTTCATATAAATCGTCGAAAACCATAACCTGACTCCTAACATCGGCATAAATCGCTATGTAATTCACAAAAATTCTTATAAAATCTAACTCATCTAACTATAATTTCACTTCAATATCCATACCTGATATCATCCTCGCCTATTTTTAGCTCCACGCTTAGCAATTTCGCCGTTATCTTCATCCACAATTCATGTCAACGTAGATGCTATATTCTCACTGATTAAGCAAAAGTAGAGTTTCGAAGTAGGAAATCACAGAGGATACAGATTTTATTCTAGAAATTCCAATATAATTGACGGTTTTTGAATCAAGTTCATAAACAAAGAGGTCCGTTTGATGATCTTTTTCCATTTCAACTATAGGTTCGCCACTCTTTCTAAATCCACATATGTGTTTTCTCACAGGTGTTGTGTTGATGGTGTATAGCTCTGTGAACGATTTTGAAACACCATCTCCCATCATCTTGCATACACTATAAATATTACTTTTAAGTTGAACCATAACTAGAGATTCTCTAATGCTAGATATAGTCACAAGACCTGCTAAACTATCGGGGAGGTGAATTTCTGTAAATTCTTCACTTTTCATATCAAATGACACAATCAAAGTCCGCCACTCAAAATCATCATCCTCTTGAATCAGTTCATTAACAGTCCATGCAATACATAAACCTATCTATTGCTGCTACCTGTGCCTGATAGTAGAACGGAGATGAAATTTCTTTACGAGGTAAATTGTTGGAAAGTCTTCTCCAAGACTTTGTGCTTAACGTAAAAACCTCAAATATAAAAGGATTAGATGTAATCCTGACTATCTTAGGGTCACAAGTGTCAGGACAAACCCCGAAACCAAAACAACTAGTCAGTTTATACAAAGTATAAGAGGCGGCACTTGACACATCAATATCCACCGATTTTCTAATAGTAGGATTCCAAATAAGGGATTTCACGGTTCCTGAATGTTCATCATAACAACTCATGAATAACAAGCCTTGAGAGCTAACTATATCTAGTTCGTTAGCCTTGAGGACAGTATGTGAAAACTTGTGTTGAGGGAAAGTATCATCATCTACTATCGAAACACATTTAACATCAGAATCATTGTCAGATGCTTGTTTATAACATACAAGTAGATGATGTTTCTGTTTTTGATAAGTGTTGTACTCAGTAATAAACTTAGAGCTACCGATAAGAGACTTCCATTGTTTCGAAACCAATCTAAATCGAACAAGTGATTTGACAGGCAGAGTTTTGATGATTTCTTCTTGGATATCGAATGGTATGTTGTCCGACATTATTGTTTCGATGATGCTTATTAGGGTTTCAAACTTTAGGGTTTTATAACGAGAGATTTGCATGAAAAAGAAGATTATATATAATAAAATTTCGACATTAGTTTTATGGGCTAAACCCTTTGAAAAAGCACAAGCCTTACAGGCCCTTTGGGCGTTATTTGCTATGGATCCATTGATTCATGTGTATCAATGGTTTCTTGGTTCCTAAAGGTACTTGCCTGCCATGGATAAAATATGGGCCCATGAACACATCAAAATATAAGCAATGACTATATACTTTACTTGAGGCAGGGGTGTTCATCGGTTCGGTTATTTGGTTGTTCGGTTTGGTTAGTTCGATTTATTTTACTTATTTTTATTTGTTGTTGTTTTTTTTTTTTTGGGTAAAACCGAAAATTAAACTGAACCAAAGTAGAATTTAATCGAACCGAACCGAAAACTGAGCTAGGGATGTTCATCGCTTCAGTTATTTAGACACGGGATGGTAAGAAGGCTCTCAAATTTATCGTAAACACTTGTTAATTGTTATTCAAAATTTTTTTTAAGTATATAAATCGATGGTTTGTTTTGAATTTTGACAGACGGAGTATTTCAAGCAAGGTAATGTCGAATCTGGATTAGAGTTTTTAAAGAGGGCAAGCGAAAAGAAACACTTAGAGGCTACATATGTCTATGGGATGTTTCTCCTTTCACGTGGAGATGAATCGAGTAAACAAGGATTGGAGCTTTTGAATAGTTTAATTTGAAGAGTTCAACATCGGGAAAATGGAACGTGCATGATTGCAGAGACCGCGTCAAATTCATATTGTATCGAATGTGGATCCACCATCCGCTTTCTCCTCAAAAAGTTCATACAAAATGCCGAGATCAAGACCATGAAATCCTATTAAGAAAGAGGACTTGGGGTTTTGACACAAACCAAAAAATCTCGAGTTGCAATACGTGTATGTGGTATCGTGAACTCGTGTTTTTTTGTAGAGCCACGAATGTCAACGTGATCATCAGGAAATAGAAGAAATTGGTGAAACGTATATCATGTTAATTAATCCAAATAATTCAATTCCAACTTTTTGATCTTAATGCAAATTACTATTTCTTTTCTGATTTCGTGTTTTTTTGGTTTTCTTCGACTTTTTCTTTCACAATATACTTCATAATTGAGCCACGATCCTACGAAAAGTTTCAACTTACTAAAAAGTCTAGAAAGTAAGGACCAGCCACAAGCAATTAGCTGTTGTTTCATGCAAACCGAGCAGAGTTAGGATTAAAACCGGGACTTGATTAGTAATAATAAAGTACGAAAACTAAAATAAAAAGTTTTAACAATCTGTACAAGCTCAACATGGGTTTGTGGATGATAGACCATTAATTACTGCAAAACAAGTTTTTGGTGAAGTTACTTCTCTTTTATGATGTATTTTTTTATCGTGTTTCTGGTATAAAGTTGTTTTCACTCGATGAAACTTTAGCAAAGCTGTTTCGACAAGTGAAAATATTTGTACTAAAGTAACAAACAGTAAATAACTAATTACTAAATGACAGAGTAAATATTTTGCTAAAAGGAGCGCGCATTCAACCAGCTTTGTGCTATACGAATATTAATCGGCAAACAAATTCATGTACTACATTGTCCACTTTAATTGAACTGCAACCAGGTTCTTTGCATGTGGACCCCAATTTCTATTATTAACTTCCGACATCTGTCCACATTCTTCCATCGACCCATGGATGCATATAAATTTGAGAAAACTATTACCACCATCAAGATCTATCGAACAGATTATGTTCAAATAAAAGTGATTGAAAAAATGAGAGTGGTAATGAAACAAATGGTCCGATTGAAGCTTGTAGAAAGATAAAACTTGATCTTCAGCAAATGCAGCTTGTCAAGCAAATCAGCAAATAAAAGAATCGGTATTAAGAACGAAAGGCTATTTCTTGTGTATTAGTGCGCTGCAAGTGAAAAATCGTTCAGCTATCTTTTGCTATGTTTATTGACTAGTATCATGAGTAGACTTTAATTGTATAAAGCAGGATTAGTAAAAGTTTGTTTTCGTGCTGAATGCAGTCAGCGTCAGTCGTTGTAACAAAAAAAGACATGAAGACACATAATCTCAATCAGATTCAGTTTGAGAAGCATGAAAAAAGATTGTGTTGTCTGTCAGACAACCATGTAGCCATGCCAAGACCCATCAGATGGGCTGGCAATGATCCTCTACTAATCCATGGCCGAAGCGAGCATTTATTTCCCGCATACTATGAAACATATTTTTCGCGTCTTTGAATACCTATGCTAAATAAGAGATGAAATAATCGCATTATTAGCCACAACATCCTTACGAGGCATTTCATTGTACACTCTCTTTGCGAAACTAAAGATTCTCGCAACCCTGTTGGCAAAACCACGTTGTTATGTATTTAGTGTTTATCTTAGCTCACGGGAGTCTAGGAGATTCGTGAAGCTTCTATTAGTCAACTAGTTCTAGAATATCAATAACGCGTACGCGTCAATAACGTGTACTGCGTCAATAACGTGTCGTTGGGTCGGTGTGGATCTCAAGCCGAGATGCCCAACACGTCTGTATTATTCTTTTTCACAGCCGATATAGGTATAGTGTTAGAGTCGGTTTTCTTCCCCCCTCATCTCTATAAAAGGAGGTGAGGGGGGAAGGGTCTAAGGTACCGGTTTATCTCCCCCCTCATCTCCACAGAAGGAGGTGAGGGGGGAAGGGGTCATGTACGCATTCTTTCAATAACTAATCAAACAAACGATTAGGGAAACTTACTTGTGCATTTCATTTATCTTTTCTGTCGGTAAACTGCTGGTGTGTCGTCTTCTTGGTCGAAGTTATCCGTGCTAGTAACCAGGTTGTAGGTTGTCGAATACTACACACGTCATAACCTGAACCCGTTACTCAATGTACCCATTTTCTACCCGTTTTACAAAATGAACAATACTCCATTATCACCTATTATACATTATACTTTTGTAATAGTAGCACTTGGACATTGATATATCATATGCTTCACCCAAGCAAGTAACCGATTTATATGTCAAACAGGAATTGAATCAAGCTTTCGTGAAGGTGCGCCGCAAGAACAACTCCAAGAAACCTGTGAAGGCCCGTGCTTGATGGAAGACAATCCAACCACAATGACCCTTTGCAAGGTATCAAGCATATCAGCTTCTCGGCCCATTTCTTAATCAAGTTGTGCTGTATGGGACTTCTATTTTTCATTTTCTCGAAGACCATCAAAAACGAGTTGTAAATGTAAATGGACACTATTTTTCATTTTCTCGAAGACCATCAAAAACAACAATTCTGCTACTGTTATGCATCTCTGGTAATTCTTTTGATAATAAACGTATACGATTCTGTAACCTAGGATATTAGGATTTCAAATTTTCAACAATTTGTACGCGCTCCAACTTATTCATCTTTGATCGCCTTTTTTTTTGTTTCCGATTCAAAGTTGTTTTCAATCGGAAAAACTTTGACTAAACTGTATCGATAATTGTGTTGGATAATTAAACATACGATTACTACACAATGAAATCATCCTTCTATATACAACCACCACACCCTGTCTTACAAGCAGGTCATGGGGAGGGTAAGATAAGCGAGGTTACTTTCTGGTTTTTTTGGTTTTCTCACAAGAGGTAAGTAGTTCCAACCTCGTTAGATATGTACATCTAGGGGTGGCCAGAAGGGTCGAAAACGGTCCTGGAATTGTGTTGAGGCCATGTACACCAGCGAAAACCAGAAGAATTTACTTCTATATTTTTCTTGTTTTATACCCTCATGTTTTTATTGTTACTTCCATATTACTAGTACTTGAAAAAAAAAATGTAGCAAAGCTTAATTGATTGTTTTTTGCTCTTATAAAAAAAGGCCATTTTTTTGTGCAATAATAAAGCTATGAAAGTTTTTATCATTTGCTCAAATGCTGTAAATATAAATTTCTACATGATAAACTATCAATGATCTGGAACAAATGCCCAAATATTTTGTAAACTTAATAACAATTTTAAACCAATTTTCAATGTAGCAAAGCTTCTAAAAATCCCTATATAATCCGAATTTTGGATTTCTTATCCTTCGATAACCACAAACTAAAATTCTTACAGGTAAACTATGATTTCCTATAACATGATAATCTAGTGGGAGACAAAATCAGTAAACCAACTTAAGGAAGCACCCAGAGTGTATAAACTTGGTTGTCATTCAACAAGATTTTTCTAAATAAGTTACACCAAAAGAAAAAGAGAGTTTCATATAAATCGTCGAAAACCATAACCTGACTCCTAACATCGGCATAAATCGCTATGTAATTCACAAAACTTCTTATAAAATCTAACTCATCTAACTATAATTTCACTTCAATATCCATACCTGATACCATCCTCGCCTGCTCCAAAAAGTCCCCTATTTTTAGCTCCACTCTAAGCAATTTCGCCATTTTCTTCATCCACGATTCATGTCAAAGTAGATGCTATATATATTCTCACTGATCAAGCAAAAGTAGAGTTTCGAAGTAGGAAGTCACAGAGGATACAACTTTTATTCTATAAATTCCCATATAATTGACGGTTTTTGAATCAAGTTCATAAACAAAGAGGTCCTTTTGATGGTTTTTTTCGGTTTCAACTATAGGTTCGCCACTCTTTCTAAATCCATGTATGTGTTTTATCACATGTGTTGTGTTGATGGTGTATAGCTCTGTGAAGTACGGTTTTGAAACACCATGTTCCATCATCTTCCATACACTACGAACTTGTCTCCCAGCCTCTTCTTTAGTTAGAAGCATAACAAGAGATTCCCTAATGCTAGATATAACCACAATTCTTTCCTGAGCGAGTGCTGAACGACCGGGGAGGTAAATTTCTGTAAATTCTTCGCTTTTCATATCAAATGACACAATCAAATCCCGCGTATAAAACCTCCGATATCCATGATCCTCATCAATCGTTTCATAATAAGCACGCCAATACATAAACCTATCAATTGCTATCTGATTATCTGTAAGTAAAATATCTTCATGAGGTAAATTCTTGGATAGTCTTCTCCAAGCATTTGTGCTTAACGTAAAAACCTCAAATGTAGTGTCCCCTTCAATCAAATAAGGATAAGATGTAATCTTGACTATCTTAGGGTCACAAGTGTCGGGACAAACCCCAAAACCAAAACATATTCGAATATTAAAAGCAACATAAGTGTCGACACGACACACATCAATATCCACCGATTTTCTAATAGTAGGATTCCAAATAAGGGCTTTCATGGTTCCTGAATGTCTATCATAACAATGCATGAATAATAAACCTTGGGAGCTAACTATATCTAGTGCGTTAGCCAGGTTAAGAGACGTGGGGACAGTAAGTGAAAACTTGTGTTGAGGAAAAGTATCATCATCTACTATCGAAACATATTTAACTTCAGAATCATTGTCAGATGCTTGTCCATAACGTACAAGTAGATGATGTTTATGTTTTTGATGAGTGTTGTACTCAGCAATAAACTTAGAGCTACCGATAAGAGACTTCCATTGTTTCGAAACCAATCTAAATCGAACAAGTGATTTGACAGGCAGACTTTTGATGATTTCTTCTTGGATATCGAATGGTATGTTGTCCGACATTATTGTTTCGATGATGCTTATTAGGGTTTCAAACTTTTAGGGTTTTATAACGAGAGATTTGCATGAAAAAGAAGATTATATATAACAAAATTTCGACATTAGTTTTATGGGATAAACCCTTTGAATAAGCACAAGCCTTACAGGCCTTTGGCCTTTATATATGATATGGATCCATTGATTCATTGCCTCCGACATAAGGCTGCCATGGATAAAATATGAGCCCATGAACACATCAAAATATAAGTTATGGCTATATACCAGGTTGTTCATCGGTTCGGTTCTTGGGTTAATCGGTTTATTCGATTAATTTTTTTTTCGGGCATAACCGAAAACCGAATCGAATCAAAATATACGTGACCAAACCGAACCGAGAACCGAACCGAAGTTCGGTTCGGTTATGAGTCAAAACCGAAAACTGAATTTATATATATTTTTTAATTTAATTAAATGAATTATTCTAAGCATAAAAAATATTTTTTATATTAGGATAAAATTTTGATTGTCTTTTTCGTATGGATAAATATATAAAAAATATATATGTAATAAATATATAAAGTGTTTTTATATATAGATATATAAAAAAATATATTTATATATTTATAAATTCAGTTTTTGGTTCAGATAGCCAAAACCATATCTAAACCGAAAACCAAATTTTTAAGTCGGTTCGGTTCGGTTTTGACAAGTTCGGTTCGTTTATAAATTCGGTTCGGTTCGGTATTCGGTTTATTCAGTTATTACCCGATCCATGAACACCTCTACTATATACTTTACTTGAGCTAAGGGTGTTCATAGTTTTTTTTTTTTTTTTTTTTTTTTAAACCAAAAATTAAACCGAACCAAAGTAGAATTCAATGGAACCGAACCGAAAATCGAATTTGAATTCGGTCCGGTTTTCAGGTTGACCTGAATAATCCGAATTACACCGTTTATATTTTAAAAAAATTAGTTATATTTATTTTTGGCAAAAACAAATTATTTCAATAATAAAAAGTGTTTTTTATATTAAGATAACATTTTAATGGTCCTTTTGTATACATAAATATATAAAAAATATATATATTTATATAAATTCAATTTTAGGTTCAGATAGCCAAGATTATATCCAAACCGAAAATCGGATTTTTAGTTTGGTTTGGTTTGGCTTTAACATATTCCGTTCGTTTGTAAGTTCGGTTTGGTTTTTTTCGATTTGGTTTGGTTTTGATTTATTTGGTTATTACCCAAACAATGCATGCCTCAATTGGAGCTATTATTACAAGGTTTGGGTGAGTTGGTTCATATTAAACCGAAAACAAATGAGAAACTTTCTGATTATAGGATATTGAAATTGTTTGCCTTTGGTTAAGGGTTAATAACCTATTAAAGCATCATACTTGTCACAAAAATCAGTTCGACGTAACAAATAAAAAAAATATCCCTTTTGGCTATTTGACCCGACTATTTTATCCTTTATGTGCATTTGACCACTTAGACAACCGGTATCCGGTTCATAACATCCATAAAGCAGATCATATATATCAAAAGGTAGACATCTAGCTATATGCCACTTTACAGGATCATCTGGGCCCGGAGGTGCAAAAAACAAGTCATCTAACACTGGGATTATCATAGGATCGGCGGCTGCTGGTTGTGTGCTTGTGGTGATATTAGTACTTGCAGGAATGTTTGCATTACGTCAGAGAGGACGAGCTGAGAGAGCCACCCAACAAAGCCAACCTTTTGGTAAGTATGATCATAATCACTTTGAATCAAAATGATGTTCAAAACCTCCTTACTTATTTTTATTTGCATAGTTAGATTGTTAATTAGGAATACAATTTTATAGCTAATATAAAACCTCCTTACTTATTTTACCACTCACCAACCATAAATTCCCCATTTCCGACCAAAAACCACCACCGGCGAACCACCGTCAAAACCATCATGTTACCGCCGGATCTCCAACCCACCTACTTTCACCACCACCAACTGCTACCACCGGATCTTTCAACCCACCACTTCACTACAGCCTGCTATTGTGGTGGGCGAACCACCGTCAAAACCATGATGTGGTTAAACCATAAAAGGTAAAAGAATCTGACCTTAAAGATAGATGATCGATGTGCTTATTCCTAAACTCTCGAATCTTCCTCATTTCACATTTCGGGTCTTTACCACCTGACTGGTCCTATTGTGAAATTCCATTCTTCATGGGCTCTTTAACAGTTTCATCGATGGTGGTAACATGATGTATGGTTGTTGTGTGGTGGGATGAAAGAGAAAAAAATAAAATAAATGCTATTGTATTGTGTGTTTTGGCTATTTTACCGGTTACTTTGGACTTTACCTGCTATTGTGGGTAATAATGTATCATAGAGACAAAATAGACGAGATAAGTGACCAAAAGGGCTATTTTTTTTGTTCGCTACGTCGAACTGTTTTTTGTGACAAATATGATGCTTTAATAGGTTATTAACCCTTTGGTTAAAGATGCATGATTCGTTTGTATCATCGAAACAAACTTACTCAGCTTTCAGACCAGCATCGCCTATTTGCTTTCAGAACTCATAAACAGGCACAATAATAATCAATTGAAGGCGTTTTCCCTTATAGTATCAACATGTTTCTATGATCTTGAACTGATAAACTCGAGTCTATTTGAAACAGCCGATGCACAAAAAAAAAATAAATAAATAAAAAAAAAAAATAATAATAATAAATGAAACTACCAAATCAATTTCTACAACCAACATAAAGAAGTACTGTATATGCTTTTGTAAATTACTGCAAATGAAAGAACTTAGATAGATACCAATTAATAATAATAATAAAAATGAGTTTACTAGTTTTGGTGTTGTGGCATGTTCGTAATATTGCCCAAGCCCTCATTTACAAGGCACCTCTACAAGTCTACTCTACCACTTTTTTATTACTCTATTTTGCTCGTTAGGTTAGGTGTTTGGCTAATCTTATATGATCGGCTTATGAGTTTATTTGCCTATATGTGTTAAATAAGCCTAAACTAAGTGTTTGGTTAATTAAGCTTACATGAGTGGGCTTATGAGCTTAGATTGTTGGTTTTAGGGTATTGATAATCAAAGGTAGCCCGGATAAATTCTTGAATCGTGTAGAATCCACTTTCCTAATACAATATTTCGACCATATTGTGCATTGGGTTACACGAAATTCGTATTGAGATAAGATAAGAACACACTCTAATTCTAGGAACAAAAAAGAGATAAAAACATTGAATATTTTTGTTGTATTTGTTGTTGATATGAATATGTTCATGTGGAAGACCAAATTAAGTTTATATAATAAACTCCATGATGAAGTTGTGACTCTTCATGAAAAATCACACCTTTTCGTGAATAGTCACACCCCTTTGAAAATAACCGCCATATGTAGTGCTAGAAATCATAGTAACTTATACGTGTGTGCATTCCGTACCACCCAACCCGTATTATAGTTTAACGTGAAATCTCTTTGGTCTTCGTCTGGGTAAATCTCAATTACATAAAATGAATGATGACACTAAAATCACCAACATATATAAGGGGTTTTTGATAAATCTCAAACTTTGTGGCCTATATATGTGGAGGGGTGAGTTTATATATAAGAATATTATATAAAAAGACATTTATAACCTCATTTAATAACTACACCATATATTGTTCATATAATTTTTTTGTCATTTTACCTTATTAATTATGTAAGCTAAGCCAAACACTTAGCAAGGGCTTATTAGCTCATGATATATAAGCCATAATACGCTTATATAGTATAAGCATAAGCACATGATATATAAGCCATAATACGCTTATAAGTCAAACAGTTGTGCTGTATGGGACTTCAAACGAGTTGTAAATGTAAATTGATGCTATTTTTCATTTTCTCGAAGACCATCAAAAACAACAATTCTGCTTCTGTTATGCATCTCAGGTTATTCTATTTTGATAATAAACGCACACGATTTTGTAACCTAGGATATTAGGATTTCAAATTTTCAAGAATTTGTACGAGCTCCAACTTGTGTTTGTGGATGATAGACGGTAGCTGCTTAAAAAGTTTTTGGTAAACTTATTAATCTTTGATCGCGCTTTTTTTGTTTCCGATTCAAAGTTGTTTTCAATCGAATTTTTTTTGACTAAACTAAACTGTATGACTATCGATAATTGTGTTAGATAACTAAACATACAATTACTACACAATGGGATCACTTCTATATACAACCACTGCACCTCGTCTTACCGGAAGCAGGTCATGGGGAGGTAAGATAAGCAAGATTACTTTCCGGTTTCTTTGGTTTTCTTACAAGAGGTAAGTAGTTCCAACCTCGTTAGATATGTACATCTAGGGGTGGCCAGAAGGGTCGAAAACGGTCCTGGAATTGTGTTGAGGCCATGTACACCAGCGAAAACCAGAAGAATTTACTTCTATATTTTTCTTGTTTTATACCCTCATGTTTTTATTGTTATTTCCATATTACTAGTACTTGAAAAAAAAAAAAAAAAAATGTAGCAAAGCTTAATTGATTGTTTTTTGCTCTTATAAAAAAAGGCCATTTTTTTTTGTGCAATAATAAAGCTATGAAAGTTTTTATCATTTGCTCAAATGCTGTAAATATAAATTTCTGCATGATAAACTATCAATGATCTGGAACAAATGCCCAAATATTTTGTAAACTTTGTAACAATTTTAAACCAATTTTCAATGTAGCAAAGCTTCTAAAAATCCCTATATAATCCGAATTTTGGATTTCTTATCCTTCGATAACCACAAACTAAAATTCTTACTGGTAAACTATGATTTCCTATAACATGATAATCTAGTGGGAGACAAAATCAGTAAACCAACTTAAGGAAGCACCCAAAGTGTATAAACTTGGTTGTCATTCAACAAGATTTTTCTAAATAAGTTACACCAAAAGAAAAAGAGATTCTCATATAAATCGTCGAAAACCATAACCTGACTCCTAACATCGGCATAAATCGCTATGTAATTCACAAAACTTCTTATAAAATCTAACTCATCTAACTATAATTTCACTTCAATTTCCATACCTGATGTCATCCCCGCCTGCTCCAAAAAGTCCCCTATTTTTAGCTCCACTCTAAGCAATTTCGCCATTTTCTTCATCCAAGATTCATGTCAAAGTAGATGCTATATTCTCACTGATCAAGCAAAAGTAGAGTTTCGAAGTAGGAAGTCACAGAGGATACAACTTTTATTCTAGAAATTCCAATATAATTGACGGTTTTTGAATCAAGTTCATATACAAAAAGGTCCTTTTGATGATCTTTTTCCATTTCAACTATAGGTTCGCCACTCTTTCTAAATCCATGTATCTGTTCTATCACATGTGTTGTGTTGATGGTGTATAGCTCTGTGAACGATTTTGAAACACCATCTCCCATCATCTTCCATACACTATAAATATTACTTTTAAGTTGAACCATAACTAGAGATTCTCTAATGCTAGATATACCCACAAGAAAGACTGCTAAACTATCGGGGAGTTGAATTTCTGTAAATTTTTCACTTTTCATATCAAATGACACAATCAAAGTCCGCCACTCAAAATCATCATCCTCTTGAATCAGTTCATTAACAGTCCAATACATAAACCTATCTATTGCTGCTACCTGTGCCTGATAGTAGAACGGAGATGAAATTTCTTTACGAGGTAAATTGTTGGAAAGTCTTCTCCAAGACTTTGTGCTTAACGTAAAAACCTCAAATATAATAGGATTAGATGTAATCCTGACTATCTTAGGGTCAGAAATGTCAGGACAAACCCCGAAACCAAAACAAGTAGTCAGTTTATACAAATTATAAGAGGGGGCACTCGACACATCAATATCCACCGATTTTCTAATAGTAGGATTCCAAATAAGGGATTTCACGGTTCCTGAATGTTCATCATAACAACTCATGAATAACAAGCCTTGAGAGCTAACTATATCTAGTTCGTTAGCCTTGAGGACAGTATGTGAAAACTTGTGTTGAGGGAAAGTATCATCATCTACTATCGAAACATATTTAACATCAGAATCATTGTCAGATGCTTGTTTATAACATACAAGTAGATGATGTTTCTGTTTTTGATAAGTGTTGTACTCAGCAATAAACTTAGAGCTACCGATAAGAGATTTCCATTGTTTCGAAACCAATCTAAATCGAACAAGTGATTTGACAGGCAGAGTTTTGATGATTTCTTCTTGGATATCGAATGGTATGTTGTCCGACATTATTGTTTCGATGATGCTTATTAGGGTTTCAAACTTTTAGGGTTTTATAACGAGAGATTTGCATGAAATAGAAGATTATATATAATAAAATTTCGTATTAGTTTTATGGGCTAAACCCTTTGAAAAAGCACAAGCCTTACAGGCCATGGATAAAATATGGGCCCATGAACACATCAAAATATAAGCGATGACTATATACTTTACTTGACCTAGGGGTGTTCATCGTTATTTGGTTGTTTGATTTATTTGGTTTGATTAGTTTGGTTAAATTTTTTTTTGTGTAAAATCAAAAATTTGACCGAACCAAAGTAAAATTCATTTCGATTCGTTTTCGGGTTGACCCGAATAATCCAAATTACACCATTTATATATTTTAAAAAAAATAATAATTATATTGATTTTTGGCAAAAACAAATTATTTCAATAATAAAAAATGTTTTTTATATTAAGATTAAATTTTAATTGTCCTTTTGTATACATAAATATATAAAAAGTATATATATTTATATAAATTCAGTTTTCGGTTCAGATAGCCAAAATCATATCCAAACCGAAAACTGTATTTTTAGTTTGGTTCAGTTTGGCTTTAACATATTCGGTTCGTTTATAAGTTCAGTTTGGTTTTTTTCGATTCGGTTCGATTTCGGTTTATTCGGTTATTACTAAACAATGCACACCTCAATTTGAGCTATCATTACAGAGGTTTGGGTGAGTTGGTTCATTTTAAACCGGAAACAAATGACAAACTTTCTGATTATATGAGGTTGAGGAGCTTGACCATATATGACTAGGGGTGGAAACGAGCCGAGCCGCTCGTGAAAAGCTCGGGATCGGATCGGTAAAAAGCTCGAACGAGCAGAGCCTAAACGAGCTCGAGCCCGAGCTCGAGCCTAAGTTTGGGCTCATTTAATAGTCGAGCTCGAGCCCGAGCTCTATACAAAAGGCTCGTTTAGGCTCGCGAGCCTAAACGAGCCTTAGAAATATATACGTATATATATTTTCTATACGTATAACCGTGTTAACGAGCTCGAGCCTTGTGTTAACGAGTCGAGCTTTGTGTTAACGAGCCGAGCTCGAGCTTGTGAAAAATTTCACGAGCCGAGCTCGAGCTCAAAATGTGAGGCTCGAAACGAGCTCGAGCTCGAGCTCGAGCTTTTTATATATAAACGAGCCGAGCTCGAGCCTAAACGAGCTCGAGCTCGGCTCGGCTCGTTTTCACCCCTATATATGACTTTAAATGGAGTAATATTGATGGCAATATGGAAGTTTGTTTTATACCAGTATTCAGCTAATGATATCCACTGCATCAATTCCTTTGATCTTTCACCTGTCATACACCCGAGGTAACATTCCAAACACCTATTGACTACCTCAGTTTGACCATCAATAAGTGGGTGGTATGTAATGGACATGTGCAGACTTACATCCAACAACTTAAACAATTCTTGCCAAAATCTGTTTAAGAACACTTTGTCCCTATCAATGATTATCACTTTTGGCAATCCATGCAGTTTGTAAATGTGATCTAAGAAAGTTTGAGCTACCTGAACATCAGTATAAGGATGTGATAAGGGTATAAAATGACTATATTTACTCAGTCTATCCACCACCACCATAATCACAGTCTACCCTTTTGACATTGGCAGACCATTTATGAAGTCTATGGAGATTTTTGACCAAACTCTTTAAGGAATTGGCAGAGGTTATAATAGGCTAGGAGAAGCTGCTAAGTCCACCTTGTTTAATTGACAAACTAAGCACTCCCTTATAAACTGCTTAATGTGTTTCCTCATTTTTTCCAATACAACAAAGCACACAAACTATGAGTGTTGACCTTGACTCCTGAGTGTCCATCCATTATTCCAACATGGAAATACTCTATCAAATCTTGTTGCACACGGGTATCATTCCCCACTACTAGTTTTCCTTTCCTTGTGAACATACCATTATTCCAAGAGTAGTGTTTGGCACAAGGCGAAGTTGCTTGCAGTTTCCCTAAAAGTGCCTGTATCTCATTGTCATTCTCCTAATTTGCCACAATTCTTTGTTCTACATCACTAGAAATTGTAGATATTACCATATGAAACAACTGAGCACCACTTTGAGCTCTTGACAATGCATCGGCAACAGCATTTTCTTTGCCTTTTTTGTACAAAATTTCATAGTCAAATCCCATTAACTTTGGCAGCCATTTCATTTGGGTGTGAGTTGAGATTCTTTGATCTAACAAGTACTTGAGGCTGAAATGGTTTGTTTTGATTTTAAAATGCCTCTCAAGTAAATAACCTCTCAATTTTTCCAAAGCCTACAACACAACTAGGAATTCCTTTTCATATTTGTTTGAATCTTGACATGGTTGTCGACACAAAAGCAGTAAAGGGTTGTTTGCAATTTGCAGAAAATTATAACACATAAACGTTTGTATAAACTTTGTATTATTGAAGTATGAATGAATGTATTACAAACGTTTATACAGCCTCCTTATATACAAAGTGAAACGGTACCATTAAAGGTTATAACGTTTCATTGATAAAACCTAAAAGGGGCGTATATATTACTAATCGACACAATGGTTTACAGAGAACCATTTTGACCCGTTTGGCCCAAGCCCAATCAAACTTCCAGGCTTTTGCCAAACACTAACAAACTAATATACGGTATTCTATCTAAGTATCTATACAGTACATATAAATGTTTTACAAAGCAAATTACAGAAGACTTTTAAACATTAAAACCAACATTGTCCCCCTTAATGTGTAAAGACTTCTTTAAATTCCCATCTTTTCTTGTGAATCCTTCTTGTCCATCCATGTATCCTTGTTGCCATACGTGTTGAGAACTTGTGCAATTCCTTCTTGTGACCACTGCCCATTCGACCCTTCTTCAATCTTTGGGGCCTTTCCATAACCTTCTTTCTTGGCTATCTTCCCTCGGGCTCGTAATATAGTCTCGAAATAACACCGTACTAAGTCAATGTTTCTCTTGTAACATTCTTTTAGTTCCTCATCATGTTCTCTTCCAATCCGTGTATAAGTGCAACATCTCCCCATTGGTTACCAAAAGTAACCCCAAGATAGCCTCCTAGACTACCTATTATCTTATAAAGACCAAGTAAATCGATCTTTATACCGTTGATGACGGAGGGCAAGGGATCCACCATGATTCGACCAAGATAAACTTGGTAAAACCATTTTATCATCTCTTCAAAGTGTTTGCTTAAAACATTCCAATTCTTGTATACTAGATTGTCATCTTCTATCATGATTAAAAATGAAATAAATTTCGTAAACGAATTAACCTTCATGATGTAAAGAGTTCCATTCATGCTTAACAATTCATCATCCAAATAATCATGGATCATTCCATCCTTCCATTCGAGATCTTCCAAGCCTTTAATGTTCATGCAAGTTTCCTTTGGATCGATTGACGCGTAGTAATCATCCAAAAACTTGTCGTGTTCCTTAGCCATCGAACTTGACTCTCCTACGACCTTCTTTCCTTCGTGCCCCATCTCTTCATCATCAAACATGTAAGAGACTTTGCATTTGTCGTCTTCATAAGTCACTTCGAAACCTTGTGCCAAAAGTTGCTTGGCGCTAAGCACGTTCAAACTTGCCTCCGGTGTATATGGAAACACATGGAATGATCATCTTCTTTTCATTTGTTTCAACAATGGCCTCGCCTACACCATATGAGAAAATAAATTTTTTCTCATCTTCTTCCTTTCCTTCCATTAAAAACCTTGGTTTGATTCTCCTAAACAATGATTTTGTAGGACACATATGATTATTGTATGTATCGCTTATGTACCACACATGGTAACAGTTTGCGTAATCCGTCCCTATGATCATGTGGGTTGTCTTAACATGGACTTGTTCAGGGTACTTTGTTTCTTCAACATGTTTCTGCTTTCCATTCGAAAAACTGTCTGGTTTTTCTTGACACTTCCAAAAATAATGTCCCCTCTTTCTACAAGCATAGCATCTCGCCCTTCTTTCTTTCTTAGACGCTGCCTCCTCGTATCCCCTTGATGCGTTATGCGCTTCTATTTCAAACAGTTTCTTCTTGAGCAATTCTTTTGTCTCCAAAGAAATCCTCCTTCTTGGTTTGTATGGTAACAAACCACTCATACTTGGCTTCTCCCATGGACGTTGTTCCTGGCTCTGATACCACTGATGTAATCTTGTTCCTCTTGGCCAAGTACTCACTGATTGTTGTTTGAATCTTGACATGGTTGTCGACACAAAAGCAATAAAGGGTTGTTTGCAATTTGCAGAAAATAATAACACATAAACGTTTGTATAAACTTTGTATTATTGAAGTATGAATGAATGAATTACAAACGTTTATACAGCCTCCTTATATACAAAGTGAAACGGTACCATTAAAGGTTATAACGTTTCATTGATAAAACCTAAAAGGGGCGTATATATTACTAATCGACACAATGGTTTACAGAGAACCATTTTGACCCGTTTGGCCCAAGCCCAATCAAACTTCCAGGATTTTGCCAAACATTAACAAACTAATATACGGTATTCTATCTAAGTATCTATACAGTACATATAAATGTTTTACAAAGCAAATTATAGAAGACTTTTAAACATTAAAACCAACAAACCTCTCAATTTTTCCAAAGCCTGCAACACAACTATGAATTCCTTTTCATATATGGACCATAACTGTTGTTTGGGAGAAAGTGTTTTACTCAAATAAACAACTATATGACCTTTTTGTTGTAGAACTGCTCCTATTCCTTCCCTTGAGGCATCAGTTTCAACCACAAAATCTTCCTCAAAGTTTGGTAATTAAGCACTGGTGTACACATCATGGTGTGCTTCAATTTTTTAAATGCTTGCTCAACTTCTGTATTCCACACAAAGGCATTTTTTCTTAACAATTTTGTGAGGGGATGGCTAATCAAAGCATAGTTCTTAATGAATCTTCTATAATACCCTATGAGTCCAAAAAAAAAACCCTAAGTTGTTTCAAAGTTTTTGGAACTGGCCATTCTTTCATAGCTTGAAATTTTACAGGGTCAGTAGCTACTCCCATATCTGAGATAACATGGCCCAAATACTCAACTTGTGAGCCCCAAAAACACACTTACTAAGCTTAGCCATCAACTTGTGTTGCCTCATAATCTGCAATACTAGCTTCAAATGTTATGTATGTGCTTCCATAGTTGGACTGTATACCAAAATATCATCAAAAAAGACTAGAGTGAACTTCCTCAGAAATGGTTTGAATACTTCATTCATAAGAGCATGAAAGGTAGATGGGGCATTTGTCAGTCCAAATGGCATTACTAAAAATTCATAGTGGCCTTGATGAGTCTCGAAAGCAGTCTTAGCAATGTAATCAGGAAACATTCTTATTTGATGATATGCAGATCTAAAGTCCAACTTTGAGAAAACCTTTGATCCAAACAACTCATCTATCAACTCTTCAATTAAAGGAATGAGAAATTTGTCTTTAATAGTGTGTTTGTTGAGTTTCCTATAATCAATACACATCCTCCAGCTACCATATTTCTTTTTTACCATCACCACATGAGAAGAAAAAGGACTTTGACTATGTCTGATAACACTAACATCCAATAGTTCTTGTACCATAATTTTAGTTGCATCTTTCTGAGTAGCAGGGTGTTTGTAAGGCCTAATATTAAGAAGAGTAGAAGACAGGTTACCAAAACACTTTCCAAAATTTTAAATACGCTCATCCGTCAGTCCGTCACCATGCCATTTCTGTATTTTTCCTCGATCATCTCAACAGCTGTAAATGTGTCAGTCAGCCTAGGCTCATGTGCATTTCTTTTGTTTATAAACTTGCATAATCGCCCCTGATCACACCAAATGTCATACCATATAGAGGCTGTGTTGCCCCTATCCGATCTCGCATTTACAAATACAATTCGTGTTCCATGGAGTCTTATCGTCCATGGCTAACTAACAATCCTTTTGGTCTATTCTTTCGCAATCATCAAATTTCTATTCTTAGATCATCATCATTTAGTACCCTACACGATGATGGTTAAAGAAACGACAATAGAACAAGATAGACAGTGACCACTTGTTAGTTATGTACAACTTTTGTGCTCACGATCTCTTATTCTGCATGAGGGTTTTTTAATTTGTGTCGTGCATTATGACATTGTATTAAACATCGATAACCTCCTGTAATGGGTGTCTTTTAGGTCCTTTACTAGTCATGCCTTTGATGAGAAAGCAAGGGCTTATTACAACTTGGAGCAGTTGTGGACCTCAAAAGAGTCGAGTAAAGAACAAAATCAAACTCAAAGTCAGGTAAATATCTTCAATATTTTTACTTAATTTCCAAGTATACGATATTTTTTTGTAAGAAAACACCCTAATTTTGAATGCTTAACAAGACTCGTTAATGGACAATATTTGTAATACGTATGTGCCATATAGATTTGACTTCCTGGTAATTTCTTCTTTTTAAAGATGGTAATGTTGACCCCATTGCCTTCAAATGGGTCGATTTGGGTTATGTGTAATCTCTTAAGGGCTAAATGGGTTGATCCAACAATGAAAATTATCACTCATTCCCGAACCCGTTACTCAATGTACCCATTTTCTACTCGTTTTACAAAATGAACAACATTCCATTATCACCTATTATACATTATACTTTTGTAATAGTAGCACTTTAACGTATGATAGTAGCACTTGGACATTGATATATAATATTTACCCCAACAAGTAACCGATTTATATGTCAAACAGGAATTGAATCAAGCCTTCGTGAAGGTGCGCCGCAAGAACAACTCCAAGAAACCTGCGAAGGCCAATGCTTGATGGAAGACAATCCAAACACAACGAGTTGTGATGTATGGGACTTCAAACGAGTTGTAAATGTAAATGGACGCTATTTTTCATTTTCTCGAAGACCATCAAAAACAACAATTCTGCTTCTGTTATGCATCTCTGGTTATTCTATTTTGATAATAAACGCATACGATTCTGTAACCTAGGATATTAGGATTTCAAATTTTCAACAATTTGTACGCGCTCCAACTTGTGTTTGTGGATGATAGATGGTAGCTGCTTAAAAAGTTTTTGGTCAACTTATTCATCTTTTATCATGTTTTTTTTGTTCGGTTTTCAATCGGAAAAACTTTTACTAAACTGTATCGATAATTGTGTTAGATAACTAAACATATGATTACTACACAACGGGATCACTTCTATATACAACTACCACACCTCGTCTTACCGGAAGCAGGTCATGGGGAGGTAAGATGAGCGAGATTATGTTGGAAAATTTAGTGCACTTGTGGGATTAGTTCACACCTTGTAATGGGTTAGGAGGTACGGAGTGTACACCCATAAGGTCCATGAACACCCAGACTCTTATAGTGGTTTGTATTGGTTGTACTGGTGAAAGTACTGCTTGGTGAAAGTACTGCTTGTGGAAAATACTGCTTGTGGTTTCCACTGATAAGCAGTGTTTCCACTGATAGGCAGTGTTTCCACTGAAGTGGTGTATCCACTGATAGTGCTATGAAAGTACTGATAAGCAGTGTTTCCACTGATAGGCTTTACTTCCACTGCAAGTGAAAGTACTGCTAGTGGAAAGTACTGCTTATGGAAAGTACTGCTAAATGGCAGTTACAACTTCTTTATGACCACGTTTAATTGGTCATGTAACCACTAACGGCTATAATGGGGATAATTATGAGGCTATTAATGGGCCGATTAATACTCATAATTCCATTGGAATAGCTCAAGAGTAACCTCCTATATATAGGAGATCTGAACATGCATGAAAAACACACAGAAAACACTAAACACTTATAAGCGAAAGGGTTATAGAATTGTGCCTAATTCTCTAACTGCATTTGGTCTTATCCCAAGTAGATATTCGTGATACCCAGGCATTAGGGTCGAATAGTTTACTTTGGAAAGTGATCACACGATTCCAAGTGATATCCGGTAACCACCTGGTGGTATCTGTTACTGCTGACTCTTTGTTGTTTCTGCTGAATAGTTATTGATTGTCTTAACCCTGTTCTGGGAGATAACCCCAACAATCAAAGTAAACTATTTTGTGATAATCAATGGCAACTGCTGCAATGAAACACATGGCTTCAAACTTTGCTAAGCTGGACAAGTTTGAAGGGGTGGACTTTAGGAGGTGGCAGAAGAAGATGCACTTCTTGCTGTCAAGCATGAGTGTGGTCTATGTGCTGACTACTCCAATTCCTGACGATGGTGATGATGCTACTGTGGAGCAGATCAGGAGGAGGAGCAAGTGGGAGAATGATGACTACATATGCAGAGGTCTTATTCTGAATGGTATGTCTGATTCTTTGTTTGATATTTATCAGAACTTTGAATCTTCCAAAGAACTGTGGGATTCCTTGGATGCCAAATATATGGCTGAGGATGCATCAAGTAAGAAGTTCCTTGTTAGTAATTTCACAAATTACAAAATGACTGATTCAAGACCAGTTATGGAACAATACAATGAACTTCTTGGAATACTTGGAAGGTTTACACAACACCAAATGAACATGGATGAGGCTATCAAAGTCTCTTGTGTCATTGACAAACTCCCTCCTTCATGGAAAGATTTCAAGCATACCTTGAAACATATGAAGGAGGAGTTAACTCTTGTTGAGTTGGGCAGTCATCTGCACATTGAGGAATCTCTCAAGGTGCAGGATAATGACAAGCCAAAGAGTGGCAATGCTGCTGGACCATCTGTTGTCAATATGGTGGAGCATAACAACTCCACCAGGTACAATGACAACAAAGGCAAACGCAAGTATCATGATAACACAAGGGCAGATCCTAACAAGAAGGCAACACCTACTTGTTGGAAATGTGGCAAGACTGGTCATATTAAAAGGGACTGCAAGGGTGTTAAAGTTGGTGGTAAAGCCAATGGATCAGGCACTAATGGTTCAGGGAGTGGTGGTTCAGCCAACTCACTGAAAGGTCAGAATATGTTTAATAAGTCTTTTCAGATTTATTATGTTACATATGTATCTGAATCTTTTTATGTGCAGGATGATGATGTTGCGTGGTGGGTTGACTCTGGTGCAACAGTTCATGTGTGTAAAGATAGAAGCTGGTTCAAGACTTATGAGTCACTGAATGATGGTTCTATTCTTCACATGGGAAATGAGTCAACAGCCTTGGTGCATGGTCGTGGTTGTGTAGATCTTAGGTTTAGTTCAGGAAAGATTGTAACTTTGTTTAATGTTATTCATGTTCCTGATATAAGGAAAAACTTGGTTTCAAGTAGTGTTTTGAATAATCATGGATATAAACAAGTTATTGAATCTGATAAATTTGTTCTTTCTAAGAATGGTGTTTTTATTGGTTTTGGTTATTTATGTAATCAAATGTTCAGGCTTAATATTACAACTGACAGTGTTATTTCAGCTTTTGTGACCTCATATGAACAGACTGATTCTAACCTTTGGCATGCTAGACTTGGTCATGTTCACTATAAAAGGATGCAAGATATGTCTAGGGATGGTTTAATCCCTGCTTTTGACATGGACACTGAAAAGTGTAAAACTTGCATGTTGACCAAGATAACCAAGAAACCCTTTCAGGGTGTTAGTCGTGAGACTAAGATCTTGGAGCTTATTCACAGTGACCTGTGTGATTTGCATGCCACTCCTTCTTTGGGGAATAAGAAGTACTTTGTGACATTTATTGATGATGCTTCTAGATTTTGTTATGTCTATCTATTACATACCAAGGATGAAGCATTAGATAAATTCAAAGTGTTTAAAACAGAAGTTGAATTACAACTTGGGTCTTTGATCAAAAGATTAAGGACTGATAGGGGAGGTGAGTACATGGATACTCAGTACTTTCAGTCTGTTGGAATAATCCATGAAACAACTGCCCCTTATACTCCTCAGCAAAATGGTATTTCTGAAAGGAAAACAGGGTGCTGAAGGAGATGGTTAATTCCATGTTGTCCTATTCAGGACTGAGTCAAGGGTTCTGGGGTGAAGCTATGCTAACAGCTTGCTATTTGTTAAATAGGGTTCCCAACAAAAGGAACAAGGTTACCCCTTATGAACTCTGGACTAAAAGGAAACCCAACCTGAATTATCTCAAGGTTTGGGGTTGTAGGGCTGTTGTAAGACTCCCTGATCCAAAGCTAAAGACTTTGGGTGAAAGAGGCATTGACTGCATCTTTGTTGGATATGCTGAGCATTCCAAGGCTTTTAGGTTCTATGCTATTGAACCTAATGAACATGTTTCAGTTAACACAATAATTGAATCAAGGGATGCAGACTTTGATGAGAATAGATTCTCATCAGTCCCTAGACCAAGTCAGAGGATTCCTAATGGAACTCATGACACTGGTGTATCAGAGGTACCTGATGATGAACCATCAGTGGTCCCTGATGAGGTTGTGGTTCAGCAACCTGTGCTCAGGAAGAGCAAAAGGGTCAGGACTCCAAAGTCATTTGGACCTGAGTTTCAACTATACTTAGTTGAAGGAACTAGGGATGAGGTCTCAGACCAGTACTCCTATTGCTTCATTGTTGAGGATGACCCCAAAACATTTGAAGAAGCAATGAAGTCCCAGGATATTGCTTTCTGGAAAGAAGCAATCAATGATGAGATGGATTCCATCATGGGCAACAACACTTGGGTGTTGGTTGATTTACCTCCTGGTTGCAAACCTCTGGGTTGCAAATGGATTTTCAAAAGGAAAATGAAGGTAGATGGAACTATTGAAAAGTTCAAGGCTAGACTAGTCATTCAGGGCTTTAAACAAAAGTCAGGGATAGACTATTTTGATACTTATGCCCCTGTGGCTCGTATCAGTACCATAAGACTGCTGATTGCTATGGCATCTATTCACAATCTGGTTATTCATTAGATGGATGTGAAAACTGCTTTCTTGAATGGTGAATTGGAAGAGGAGGTTTATATGAACCAACCTCAGGGCTTCATCATGCCAGGCAATGAAAACAAGGTGTGTAAACTGATTAAGTCTCTTTATGGACTTAAACAGGCACCTAAGCAATGGCATCAAAAGTTTGATGAAGTGGTTTTGTCTAATGGTTATGTTCTTAACCAAGCTGACAAATGTGTATATAGCAAATTTGATGAATCTGGTAAAGGAGTCATCATTTGTCTATATGTTGATGACATGTTGATCTTTGGCACTGACCAAAATCAGGTTGACCTGACAAAGGAATTTTTGTCATCAAGGTTCTCCATGAAAGACATGGGGGAGGCTGATGTTATCCTTGGTATAAGGATTAAACATGAAAGTAAAAGAATTTCTATCTCTCAGTCTCATTATATTGAGAAGGTACTGAGGAAATTCAATTACTTTGATTGTACTCCAGTGAGTACTCCTATGGATACTTGTGAGAAGCTGATGCCTAATCATGGCAAGGCTGTATCTCAACTTGAGTATTCTAGGGTAATTGGCTGCCTGATGTATGCCATGACTTGTACAAGGCCTGATATTGGTTTTGCAGTGGGAAAATTGAGCAGGTATACTAGTCATCCTAGTGCTCATCACTGGCAAGCAGTTCAGAGGGTACTGAAGTATTTGAAGAGAACTATGGATTATAGTCTCTCATATACTGGTTACCCATCAGTGTTGGAAGGTTACACTGATGCAAGTTGGATCAGTAATACTGAAGACAATTCGTCTACCAGTGGCTGGGTATTCCTACTTGGTGGAGGTGCAATTTCTTGGGCATCCAAGAAGCAAACTTGCATCACCAGTTCAACAATGGAATCTGAATTTGTGGCTTTAGCAGCTGCTTGGTGGAGGTGCAATTTCTTGGGCACCCATTTCTATCCGGTGTGATAGTGCAGCTACATTGGCTAGGGCTTATAGCCAGATGTACAATGGTAAGTCTAGACACTTAGGTGTCAGGCATAGCATGATTCGTGAGCTTATCATGAATAGGGTGGTATCTATAGAGTTTGTTAGATCTCAACAGAACTTAGCTGATCACTTGACGAAGGGACTGGCTAGAGACTTGGTTATAAAGTCTGCTAAAGGGATGGGTTTAAGTCCAACTTAGTCACTGAATGCTAGGACACCCAACTCCCTCCTAAGGAAACTTGGGAGCTGAGTTCAATGTGGAAAGCTGAACATTCAGTGGACTGGAGCACATGTTTTATTTACATCCCAAGGTTGTGCTCAGAACCTGCTGAAAGGAGGATGAAGTCTTTACTTCTTAATGGTTAATTTTCTTTGAAAAAGTGCTTGGCAGGAGCATGACTAAAGAGGAACCACCTATGTAAATGTTGAAGTTTTGCCGCTTCAGGAAGCTTTGGACTTTTAGCTTTTACAACATTTATGAATTTGGATATGGACACATGGCTTGTATAGTGTCAGGAGCTTTTAAGTGTTTGAAAACTTGTGTGTAGTTATCTTCAGGTATTCAAATGGGTTGAAGGGTTCAATTCTTAGAACACCCTGATTCTCGAATATTTGAACGTGTAATTACTAAGATGGAAATTCAATCCTCAGGACATTTTCATTTATGCACATGTTTTGATTGATGTTTATTTTTCATGCAAAGGAAGTGAACTAAATTTGGGGAGGATTGTTGGAAAATTTAGTGCACTTGTGGGATTAGTTCACACCTTGTAATGGGTTAGGAGGTACGGAGTGTACACCCATAAGGTCCATGAACACCCAGACTCTTATAGTGGTTTGTATTGGTAGTACTGGTGAAAGTACTGCTTGGTGAAAGTACTGCTTGTGGAAAATACTGCTTGTGGTTTCCACTGATAAGCAGTGTTTCCACTGATAGGCAGTGTTTCCACTGAAGTGGTGTATCCACTGATAGTGCTATGAAAGTACTGATAAGCAGTGTTTCCACTGATAGGCTTTACTTCCACTGCAAGTGAAAGTACTGCTAGTGGAAAGTACTGCTTATGGAAAGTACTGCTAAATGGCAGTTACAACTTCTTTATGACCACGTTTAATTGGTCATGTAACCACTAACGGCTATAATGGGGATAATTATGAGGCTATTAATGGGCCGATTAATACTCATAATTCCATTGGAATAGCTCAAGAGTAACCTCCTATATATAGGAGATCTGAACATGCATGAAAAACACACAGAAAACATTAAACACTTATAAGCGAAAGGGTTATAGAATTGTGCCTAATTCTCTAACTGCATTTGGTCTTATCCCAAGTAGATATTCGTGATACCCAGGCATTAGGGTCGAATAGTTTACTTTGGAAAGTGATCACAGGATTCCAAGTGATATCCGGTAACCACCTGGTGGTATCTGTTACTGCTGACTCTTTGTTGTTTCTGCTGAACAGTTATTGATTGTCTTAACCCTGTTCTGGGAGATAACCCCAACAGATTACTTTCTAGTTTCTTTGGTTTTCTCACAAGAGGTAAGTAGTTTCAACCTCGTTAGATATGTACATCTAAGGGTGGCCAGAAGGGTCGAAAACGGTCCCGGAATTATGTTGAGGCCATGTACACCAGGGAAAACCAGAAGAATTTAGTTCTATATTTTTCTTGTTTTATACCCTCATGTTTTTATTGTTACTTTCATATTACTAGTACTTGAAAAAAAAATTGTAGCAATGGTTAATTGATTGTTTTTTGCTCTTATAAAAAAAGGCCATTTTTTTTGTGCAAGTGATATATGATATTTTGTGGCTGCGGCCTCTCTTTGCTCAAAAAAATAAAATAAAAAATAAAGCTATGAAAGTTTTTATCATTTGCTCAAATGCTGTAAATATAAATTTATGCATGATAAACTATCAATGATCTCGAACAAATGCCCAAATATTTTGTAAACTTTTGTAACAATTTTAAACCAATTCTCAATGTAGCAAAATCAGCAAACCAACTTAAGGAAGCACCCAAAGTGTATAAACTTGGTTGTCATTCAACAAGATTTTTCTAACTAAGTTACACCAAAAGAAAAAGAGAGTTTCATATAAATCGTCGAAAACCATAACCTGACTCCTAACATCGGCATAAATCGCTATGTAATTCACAAAACTTCTTATAAAATCTAACTCATCTAACTATAATTTCACTTCAATTTCCATATCTGATGTCATCCTCGCCTGCTCCAAAAAGTCCCCTACTTTTAGCTCCACTCTAAGCAATTTCGCCGTTATCTTCATCCACGATTCATGTCAAAGTAGATGCTATATTCTCACTGTTCAAGCAAAAGTAGAGTTTCGAAGTAGGAAGTCACAGAGGATACAAATTTTATTCTAGAAATTCCAATATAATTGACGGTTTTTGAGTCAAGTTCATAAACAAAGAGTTCCTTTTGATGATCTATTTCCATTACAACTATAGGTTCGCTACTCTTTCTAAATCCACGTATGTGTTTTATCACAGGTGTTGTGTTGATGGTGTATAGCTCTGTGAACGATTTTGAAACACCATCTCCCATCATCTTCCATACACTATAAATATTACTTTTAAGTTGAACCATAACTAGAGATTCTCTAATGCTAGATATAGCCACAAGAAAGTCTGCTAAACTATCGGGGAGTTGAATTTCTGTAAATTCTTCACTTTTCATATCAAATGACACAATCAAAGTCCGCCCCTCAAAATCATCATCCAATTGAATCGGTTCAATTACAGTCCAATACATAAATCTATCTATTGCTACCTGTGCCTGATAGTAGTGTGGAGGTGAAATTGCTTTCCGAGGTAAATTGTTGGAAAGTCTTCTCCAAGACTTTGTGCTTAACGTAAAAACCTCAAATATAATGTCCATTTTACTCGAATATGTAATCTTGACTATCTTAGGGTCACAAGTGTCTGGACAAACCCCGAAACCAAGACAAGTAGTCAGTTTATACTCAATATCAGAGGCGGCACGACACACATCAATATCCACCGATTTTTTAATAGTAGGATTCCAAATAAGGGCTTTCACGGTTCCTGAATGTTCATCATAACAACTCATGAATAACAAGCCTTGAGAGCTAACTATATCTCGTCCGTTAGCCGTGGGGACAGTAAGTGAAAACTTGTGTTGAGGGAAAGTATCATCATCTACTATCGAAACATATTTAACATCAGAATCATTGTCAGATGCTTGTTCATAACGTACAAGTAGATGCTGTTTATGTTTTTGATAAGTGTTGTACTCAGCAATAAACTTAGAGCTACCGATAAGAGACTTCCATTGTTTCGAAACCAATCTAAATCGAACAAGTGATTTGACAGGCAGACTTTTGATGATTTCTTCTTGGATATCGAATGGTATGTTGTCCGATATTATTGTTTCGATGATGCTTATTAGGGTTTCAAACTTTTAGGGTTTTATAACGAGAGATTTGCATGAAATAGAAGATTATATATAATAAAATTTCGACATTAGTTTTGTGGGCTAAAACCCTTTGAAAAAGCACAAGCCTTACAGGCCCTTTGGGCGTTATTTGCTATGGATCCATTGATTCATGTGTATCAATGGTTTCTTGGTTCCTAAAGGTACTTGCCATGGATAAAATATGGGCCCATGAACACATCAAAATATAAGCAATGACTATATACTTTACTTGAGGTAGGGCGTTCATCGGTTCGGTTATTTGGTTGTTCGGTTTCGTTAGTTTGATTTTTTTTTTATTATTATTTTTTTTTGGTAAAACCGAAAATTAAACTGAACCAAAGTAGAATTCAATCGAACCGAACCGAAAACTGAGCTAGGGGTGTTCATCGGTTCAGTTATTTAGACACGGGATGGTAAGAAGGCTCTCAAATTTATCGTAAACACTTGTTAATTGTTATTCAAGAACTTTTTTATGTATATAAATCGATGTTTAATTCAGTTATTTAGACACGAGAACATTAATTTTAAATGAGAACGACCTAAAAAATAGCTTAAATATAACTTTTCAGATTTTTTTAAAGCAATTCATCATCTTTTTTTATCGAAATTATTCATTGCCATTCATCAAACAAAATGCATGACTGGGAATCCATTGTGTAACTCGATATTTATTTACCCCATGGAGCTTTCTGTAACGGGTTCATTAGCGAGTTGGTGTTCAGGGGGTGGTATGGTAGTGGTAGGTGGAACATATGGGGGATTTATGTCAGGTGAGTCGTCCAAAAAATTGTAGGTAGGGACTGTAGTGGGTTTTGAAGTGCCATATGGGAAAACAGTTTCATCGAAAGTTACGTGTCGAGAGAGAATGATTTTATTGGTGGTTAAGTCAAGACAGCGATATCCACGATGATTGGAAGCTTGTCCCAAGTGAATCGATGGGGTGGCGCGAGGTTCAAGTTTGTGATTTGGAAATAGGTGAGGGTAACAAAGACAACCAAAGGTGCGTAATAGGCTATAATCCGGGTTGTGGCCAAATAGTCGGGTGTATGGTACTTCATTAGCAATTGCAGTTGAGGGGAGAATGTTAAGTAAGTGAGTGGCCATATTTAAGGCTTCAACCCAAAAGGTTGGTGGGAGATTGGCTTGAAAAAGGAGGGTGCGAATGAGGTTATTGATGGTGCGTATCATACGTTCAGATTTCCCATTTTGTTGAGATGTTTTAGGGCATGAAAAGCGAAATTGGATGCCATTGTCGGCAAAAAGTTTGTGTAGGTTTCGATTATCGAATTCACCGCCATGATCACACTGAAGGGATTTGATTTCACACTTGAACTGAGTGTGGACATAGTTACGAAATAACGCAAATTTAGATAACACATCAGATTTATTTATTAAAGGATACACCCAAACAAAATGCGAATAATGATCCAAAAATAAGACATAATATTTAAAACCCGACATGCTCGGTATTGGTGAAGTCCAAATGTCCGAGTGAATAATGTCAAAAGAAGCATTAACAACAGTATTGGAACTGACAAATGGAAGTCTAACGTGTTTGCCAAGCTGGCAGGCATGACAAAGCACGGGAGGCTTCTCTTTATTACATGAAATGAATTTATTTGAAACTAGACGATGTAACACTTCGCTTCCTGGATGTCCAAGACGCTGATGCCACGTATGTTGACTGACTAGAAGAGCTTGAGGAATAGGACAGGGGGCCGTGACAGGGTAAAGGTCGCCCGAGCTGTCACATCGGAGAAGAACCCGACGCGTCATGAAATCCCTGACGGAAAAACCAAAAGGATCGAATTCGACAGTGCAGTTATTGTCACAAACAAATTGACGGACAGATATAAGATTTTTGACAATATGAGGGGTAATAAGAACGTTATTTAGGTAAAGAGGTCGAGAATGAGTAGGCAAAATGCTATGACCCGTGTTGGTGACAGGAATGGTATGCCCGTCACCAACCGCTACAGATGGATACATGCAAGTATTAAAAATGTTACTAAGACTATTAACAGATGCATTTAGATGTGAGCTCGCACCTGTATCCATGTTCCAGGCGCTGGTAGGGGGATCATGGAGAGTCCCGGCTGCAAAAGCATGAGACAAGGTATTTTTCTGACCCGGGGGACCTACACCATTCTGACCCGCACCCCTCTGCTGAACTGGGTAGCCATTCTGACCCGTGACGCTGCACTGTTGAACCATAGGACCAATTGACCCCCCATGCTGAACTGGATAACCAATTTGACCTATTGAACCTCCTTGTTGAACCTGGTAGGAAGGCGACAGTCCAAAAAGACCAGGTGAACCCCCTGTAGACACATCTTTACCCCCCGTATAACCTGTTGTAAGTGGGAAAATGGGTGGGCATGTATTGTTACTGGTTGGAGTTGTATGCATAACAAAAGGGACATTGTTCACTGTATTTGGTTTTGGAACACCATTAGCAACACCATTGAAAAGCTGGAGTGATACAGTTTCTGTGCGATCACCCACCATCATTGCACAAAGTAATGGGATGTGTGGATCAATGTCAATGGACGATCACCAACACACCAAACAAGAAATACGTTACCTGAAGCACGAAGACGTCAAGGAGACAAACACGAGTGGATTTGCGACCTTGCACAAATCACCAACACAGTTGAAGAAAACTACTGATTTGTGACCTAGTGCACAAATAACATATATATTTGTGTGGATTGATGACCAAAGCACCAATCACCAACACGATTTTTTTTTTTTTTTTTTTTTTTTGTTTTGATATTCGTGATTAAATTATACACATAAACAAGATGTGGCTGCTCGTTTAGGGTTTGATAATGATGCGTGAATTGACAGAAGAGGGAGGAGCGGGGTGATTTTTGTGTTAGGAAGGGATTGTGATTGATGAGAGAAATTATTGGCCTGATACCATGTAAACTCGTATCATCCAAAATACCGTTTATTGATTGAGTGGATTCCTTGCCTAAACATGCATACAATGAACATATATATACTGTTACAATGAATGATCTAGAATCGGGCCTAGAGCCCGTAACATAATGAGATACTACTGTGGGCTAACACTTTCGACTATTGCTTTTGATCTTTTTCCACACTTCATGTACAGAAAATGGTTTATCTCTCCCTTTACTGTTTATCCATATTACCAAATCTCTTTTTCAGTAGTAGAAGACAGGGTACGAAAACACTTTCCAAAATTCTAAATCTGCTCGTCCGTCACCATGCCACTTCTATTTTTTTCCCTCGATCATCTCAGCAGCTGTACATGTGTCAGTCACCCTAGGCTCATGTGCATTTCTTTTTGTTATAAACTTGCATAACGGCCCCTGATCACACCAAATGTCGTACCATATCGAGGCTGCATGTGTTGCCATTACCCAAGCCTTTTGGTCTATTCTTTCATTCTTTGGCATCAAATTTCTGTTCTTTGACCATCATTATTTAGTGCCCAAATGATGATGGTCAAAGAAAAGACAATTGAACGAGATAGATAGTGACCACTTGTTAGTTATGTACAGCTTTTGTGCTCACGATCTCTTATTCATGCAAGAGGGTTATTTACTTTGTGTCGTGCATTATCACATGGTTACCGTGTGATACTTCTCGTAGGTATAAAATGATCATGTATTGATTGTATTAAAGATTGATAACTTCCTGTAATGGGTGTCTTTTAGGTTCTTTAATAGTCCATGCCTTTGATGAGAAAGCAAGGGCATATTACAACTTGGAGCAGTTGTGGACTTCAAAAGAGTCGGGTAAAGAACAAAATCAAACTCAAAGTCAGGTAAATGTCTTCAAGGTTTTTGCTTAATTTCCATGTATACGATCATGAGTATTTAACATGGTTACCTACTTTTTTGAATGCTTAACAAGGCTCTTTAATGGACAATATTTGTAATATGTATGTGCCATATAGATTTGACTTCCTGATAATTTCTTCTTTTTAAAGATGGTAACATTGACCCACTTGCCTTCAAATGGGTTGATTTGGGTTATGTGTAATCTCTAAAGGGTCAAATGGGTTGACCCCCTGAACCCGTTACTCAACGTACCCATTTTCTACCCATTTTACAAAATGAACAACACTCCATTATCACCTATTATACATTATACTTTTGTAATAGTAGCACTTTAACGTATAATAGTAGCACTTGGACATTGATATATCATATGCTTCACCCTAACAAGTAACTGATTTATATGTCTCATAGGAATTGAATCAAGCCTTCGTGAAGGTTCGCCGCAAGAACAACTCCAAGAAACCTGCGAAGGCCAATGCTTGATGGAAGACAATCCAAACACAATGAGTTGTGCTGTATGGGACTTCAAACGAGTTGTAAATGTAAATGGACGCTATTTTTCATTTTCTCGAAGACCATCAAAAACAACAATTCTGCTTCTGTTATGCATATCTCGTTATTTTATTTTAATATGAGTAATAAACGAATACGATCCTGTAACCTAGGATATCAAGATTTCAAATTTTCAACAATTTGTAGTTTGTACGAGCTCCAACCTGTGTTTGTGGATGATAGACGGTAGCTGCTTAACAAGTTTTTGGTTAACTTATTCATCTTTGATCGCCTTTTTTTTTTTTTTTTGTTTCCGATTCAAAGTTGTTTTCAGTCGGAAAACTTCGACTAAACTGTATCGATAATTGTGTTGGATAACTAAACATACGATTACTACACTATGAAATCATCTTCTATATACAACCACCACACCCTGTCTTACAAGCAGGTCATGGGGAGGTAAGATAAGCGAGGTTACTTTCTGGTTTTTTTGGTTAGGTAAGTGGTTCCAACCTCGTTAGATATGTACATCTAGGGGTGGCCAGGGAAGGGTCGGAAACGGTTTCGGGGACAGGGACGGAACCAGGACGCGGTGTGACCAGGTGCACTTGGAATAAACTAAAAAATAATGCAAACACGATTTTTAGGGACCGGGTGCATTTAAGAGAAATCGGCATTTTTTAACAAAATTAACACTACGATACAAATATCCATGGGTGTCCCGGGACACCCCCTGGTTCCGTCCCTGCTCGGGGATGCCATGTACACCAGGGAAAACCGTTTACCCGGCCATTTACTTCTTTTGCATAAGATTGCTTAATCTAACAGAAGAATTTACTTCTATATTTTTCTTGTTTTATACCCTCATGTTTTTATTGTTACTTCCATATTACTAGCTAGTACTTGAAAAAAAAAATGCAAAATCCAAAATTCGTAAGTTTAATTCCTTTAATTATCTTGCCTTATTATAAAAAACTTAATTGATTGTTTTTTGCTCTTATAAAAAAAAGGTCAATTTTTTTGTGCAATAATAAACCTATAAAAGTTTTTATCATTTGCTCAAATGCTGTAAATATATAAATTTCTGCATGATAAACTATCAATGATCTGGAACAAATGCCCAAATATTTTGTAAACTTTGTAACAATTTTAAACCAATTCTCAATGTAGCAAAGCTTCTAAAAATCCCTATATAATATGAATTTCGGATTTCTTATCCTTCGATAATTAACCACAAACTAAAATTCTTACTGGTAAACTATGATTTCCTATAACATGATAATCTAGTGGGAGACAAAATCAGTAAACCAACTTAAGGAAGCACCCAAAGTGTATAAACTTGGTTGTCATTCAACAAGATTTTTCTAAATAAGTTACACCAAAAGAAAAGGAGAGTTTCATATAAATCGTCGAAAACCATAACCTGACTCCTAACATCGGCATAAATCGCTATGTAATTCACAAAAATTCTTATAAAATCTAACTCATCTAACTATAATTTCACTTCAATATCCATACCTGATATCATCCTCGCCTATTTTTAGCTCCACGCTTAGCAATTTCGCCGTTATCTTCATCCACAATTCATGTCAACGTAGATGCTATATTCTCACTGATTAAGCAAAAGTAGAGTTTCGAAGTAGGAAATCACAGAGGATACAGATTTTATTCTAGAAATTCCAATATAATTGACGGTTTTTGAATCAAGTTCATAAACAAAGAGGTCCGTTTGATGATCTTTTTCCATTTCAACTATAGGTTCGCCACTCTTTCTAAATCCACATATGTGTTTTCTCACAGGTGTTGTGTTGATGGTGTATAGCTCTGTGAACGATTTTGAAACACCATCTCCCATCATCTTGCATACACTATAAATATTACTTTTAAGTTGAACCATAACTAGAGATTCTCTAATGCTAGATATAGTCACAAGACCTGCTAAACTATCGGGGAGGTGAATTTCTGTAAATTCTTCACTTTTCATATCAAATGACACAATCAAAGTCCGCCACTCAAAATCATCATCCTCTTGAATCAGTTCATTAACAGTCCATGCAATACATAAACCTATCTATTGCTGCTACCTGTGCCTGATAGTAGAACGGAGATGAAATTTCTTTACGAGGTAAATTGTTGGAAAGTCTTCTCCAAGACTTTGTGCTTAACGTAAAAACCTCAAATATAAAAGGATTAGATGTAATCCTGACTATCTTAGGGTCACAAGTGTCAGGACAAACCCCGAAACCAAAACAACTAGTCAGTTTATACAAAGTATAAGAGGCGGCACTTGACACATCAATATCCACCGATTTTCTAATAGTAGGATTCCAAATAAGGGATTTCACGGTTCCTGAATGTTCATCATAACAACTCATGAATAACAAGCCTTGAGAGCTAACTATATCTAGTTCGTTAGCCTTGAGGACAGTATGTGAAAACTTGTGTTGAGGGAAAGTATCATCATCTACTATCGAAACACATTTAACATCAGAATCATTGTCAGATGCTTGTTTATAACATACAAGTAGATGATGTTTCTGTTTTTGATAAGTGTTGTACTCAGTAATAAACTTAGAGCTACCGATAAGAGACTTCCATTGTTTCGAAACCAATCTAAATCGAACAAGTGATTTGACAGGCAGAGTTTTGATGATTTCTTCTTGGATATCGAATGGTATGTTGTCCGACATTATTGTTTCGATGATGCTTATTAGGGTTTCAAACTTTAGGGTTTTATAACGAGAGATTTGCATGAAAAAGAAGATTATATATAATAAAATTTCGACATTAGTTTTATGGGCTAAACCCTTTGAAAAAGCACAAGCCTTACAGGCCCTTTGGGCGTTATTTGCTATGGATCCATTGATTCATGTGTATCAATGGTTTCTTGGTTCCTAAAGGTACTTGCCTGCCATGGATAAAATATGGGCCCATGAACACATCAAAATATAAGCAATGACTATATACTTTACTTGAGGCAGGGGTGTTCATCGGTTCGGTTATTTGGTTGTTCGGTTTGGTTAGTTCGATTTATTTTACTTATTTTTATTTGTTGTTGTTTTTTTTTTTTTGGGTAAAACCGAAAATTAAACTGAACCAAAGTAGAATTTAATCGAACCGAACCGAAAACTGAGCTAGGGATGTTCATCGCTTCAGTTATTTAGACACGGGATGGTAAGAAGGCTCTCAAATTTATCGTAAACACTTGTTAATTGTTATTCAAAATTTTTTTTAAGTATATAAATCGATGGTTTGTTTTGAATTTTGACAGACGGAGTATTTCAAGCAAGGTAATGTCGAATCTGGATTAGAGTTTTTAAAGAGGGCAAGCGAAAAGAAACACTTAGAGGCTACATATGTCTATGGGATGTTTCTCCTTTCACGTGGAGATGAATCGAGTAAACAAGGATTGGAGCTTTTGAATAGTTTAATTTGAAGAGTTCAACATCGGGAAAATGGAACGTGCATGATTGCAGAGACCGCGTCAAATTCATATTGTATCGAATGTGGATCCACCATCCGCTTTCTCCTCAAAAAGTTCATACAAAATGCCGAGATCAAGACCATGAAATCCTATTAAGAAAGAGGACTTGGGGTTTTGACACAAACCAAAAAATCTCGAGTTGCAATACGTGTATGTGGTATCGTGAACTCGTGTTTTTTTGTAGAGCCACGAATGTCAACGTGATCATCAGGAAATAGAAGAACTTGGTGAAACGTATATCATGTTAATTAATTCAAATAATTCAATTCCAACCTTTTGAGCTTAATGCAAAATAATTTCTTTTCTGATTTCGTGTTTTTTGGTATTCTTCAACTTTTTTTTTCACAATATACTTCATAACTGAGCCACGATCCTACGAAAAGTTTCAACTTACTAAAAAGTCTAGAAAGTAAGGACCAGCCACAAGCAATTAGCTGTTGTTTCATGCAAACCGAAGAGAGTTAGGATTAAAACCGAGACTTGATTAGTAATAATAAAGTACAAAAACTAAAATAAAAAGTTTTAACAATCTGTACAAGCTCAACATGGTTTTGTGGATGATAGACCATTAATTACTGCATAACAAGTTTTTGGTGAAGTTACTTCTCTTTTATGATGTATTTTTTTATCGTGTTTCTGGTATAAAGTTGTTTTCACTCGATGAAACTTTAGCAAAGCTGTTTCGACAAGTGAAAATATTTGTACTAAAGTAACAAACAGTAAATAACTAATTACTAAATGACAGAGTAAATATTTTGCTAAAAGGAGCGCGCATTCAACCAGCTTTGTGCTATACGAATATCAGACTAGCTTTATCACATAACCCGTATCTGCCTCATAACCTGCATCTTTCAATTTATTTCAAATATCAACCAAAAACAAATTAATCGGCAAACAAATTCATGTACTACATTGTCCACTTCAAATGAACTGCAACCGGGTTCTTTGCATGTGGACCGCACTTTCTATTATTAACTTCCGACATCTGTCCACATTCTTCCATCGACCCATGGATGCATATACTTTTGAGAAAACTATTACCACCATCAAGATCTATAGAACAGATTATGTTCAAATAAAAGTGATTGAAAAAATGAGATACAAGTGTTGATGAAACAAATGGTCCGATTGAAGCTTATAGAAAAATAAAACTTGATCTTCAGCAAATGCAGCTTGTCAAGCAAATCAGCAAATAAAAGAATCGGGATTAAGAACGAAAGGCTATTTCTTGTGTATTGGTGCGCTGCAAGTGAAAAATCATTCTGCTATCTTTTGCTATGTTTATTGACTAGTATCATGAGTAGACTTTAATTGTATAAAGCAGGATTAGTAAAAGTTTGTTTTCGTGCTGAATGCAGTCAGCGTCAGTCGTTGTAACAAAAAAAGACATGAAGACACATAATCTCAATCAGATTCAGTTTGAGAAGCATGAAAAAAGATTGTGTTGTCTGTCAGACAACCATGTAGCCATGCCAAGACCCATCAGATGGGCCGGCAACGATCCTCTACTAATCCATGGCCGAAGCGAGCATTTATTTCCCGCATACTATGAAACATATTTTTCGCGTCTTTGAATACCTATGCTAAATAAGAGATGAAATAATCGCATTATTAGCCACAACATCCTTACGAGGCATTTCATTGTACACTCTCTTTGCGAAACTAAAGATTCTCGCAACCCTGTTGGCAAAACCACGTTGTTATGTATTTAGTGTTTATCTTAGCTCACGGGAGTCTAGGAGATTCGTGAAGCTTCTATTAGTCAACTAGTTCTAGAATATCAATAACGCGTACGCGTCAATAACGTGTACTGCGTCAATAACGTGTCGTTGGGTCGGTGTGGATCTCAAGCCGAGATGCCCAACACGTCTGTATTATTCTTTTTCACAGCCGATATAGGTATAGTGTTAGAGTCGGTTTTCTTCCCCCCTCATCTCTATAAAAGGAGGTGAGGGGGGAAGGGTCTAAGGTACCGGTTTATCTCCCCCCTCATCTCCACAGAAGGAGGTGAGGGGGGAAGGGGTCATGTACGCATTCTTTCAATAACTAATCAAACAAACGATTAGGGAAACTTACTTGTGCATTTCATTTATCTTTTCTGTCGGTAAACTGCTGGTGTGTCGTCTTCTTGGTCGAAGTTATCCGTGCTAGTAGGTTGTCGAATACTACACACGTCATAACCTGAACCCGTTACTCAATGTACCCATTTTCTACCCGTTTTACAAAATGAACAATACTCCATTATCACCTATTATACATTATACTTTTGTAATAGTAGCACTTGGACATTGATATATCATATGCTTCACCCAAGCAAGTAACCGATTTATATGTCAAACAGGAATTGAATCAAGCTTTCGTGAAGGTGCGCCGCAAGTACAACTCCAAGAAACCTGCGAAGGCCAGTGCTTGATGGAAGACAATCCAACCACAATGACCCCTTGCAAGGTATCAAGCATATCAGCTTCTCGGCCCATTTCTTAATCAAGTTGTGCTGTATGGGACTTCAAACGAGTTGTAAATGTAAATGGACACTATTTTTCATTTTCTCGAAGACCATAAAAAACAACAATTCTGCTTCTGTTATGCATCTCTGGTAATTCTTTTGATAATAAACGTATACGATTCTGTAACCTAGGATATTAGGATTTCAAATTTTCAACAATTTGTACGCGCTCCAACTTATTCATCTTTGATCGCCTTTTTTTTTTTGTTTCCGATTCAAAGTTGTTTTCAATCGGAAAATTTTTGACTAAAGTCCCAAACACTACCTCGTTTCTTAGATCGCGCATAACAAGCCGGGCTCCAGAAACAAGCTCAAACGAACCAATCTCAAACAAAAGCTCAAACAAGCCGCGACTAATTTAATCGAGTTCAATCCTAAGGCACCAAAACAAGCTTGAAATATTGAACTATCCGAGCTTGATACCGAAATGCAATAACTTGTTTTCTGTCATTTTTCCATCACAATTTCCTATACTGATAAGTACCTTTTTTTTTAATAAAGCTACATCATATTAATATAAAATTTATGTTTGGGAAGACTAGCAAGTGTTTGTTTTATAAAAGCGTCTAATATCTCCAATGTATGAGACTAAATTTTGCACTAAAATAGTGTAAAAATAGCATCTTTAAAGAATATAGTTGCACTAATTAAAAGTTGCTCCAATGTATAACACTAACATTTTCAGCTAGTTTATATTTACATATTTAACACAATAAATGGAAAAATAGTTAAAAAGACATATATCAATATTGGACTCATTGTAACTGTTGTAATTACTAAACGACTATAAAAATATACAACAACAGCAACAACATATCCAATCCGGCCGGGGTGGGGTATGGGGGAGGTAGAAGACCTCCGGCAAGTGCAAATGTGCGGTTGAGAGTGCTCTAAAATAAGTGCACGTGTGAAAGTGAGCAAAAACAACTATAAAAATATAAGTTATATAAACTAGTTATTATAGTTTTAGTCAAATATAAATGGTTTAACAAATATACTGAGTTTAGATAAAGGGAATAGTCCATCTATAGTGTTCCACTATATTTGGTGCTAACATTGGATTTGTACCTTTTTGCACCAAATTAGTGCAAAAAGTACTTTTTTTTGAACGGCAGATATATAAAAATATATAAAAAAGTAACTAGCAAGACGCTAGAAGCCAAAAAGTATAATACAAAACTAGGAATAAACCAAATAACACATCCTAGATACTTCCCGAGGCTTTAACTGCGAGGACTACAAAAAGAATGAAAAAACTCTTGCCAATTACGGAGAACCACAGTGATGAGCGTTGAGCGTTGTGATCTTTAATACTCGTTTGGCAAGCAACAAGTAGCTTTATCTATTTTTGTTCATTTTCTAACGCTCCATGAAGTAGCATTTAGGAGCTGTTTTACACATTACTATTACATCTACAACTACGTTACCAAACGTTTTTTTATAGAGAAAACAATATGGTACTGTTTAATGCTATATTTGCCAAACACACCCTTAATGTTAACATTGGCAGAGCCGTATATAACTCTGTGCGAGCATCCAAATTCCAGGGGCCTCAAAAATTTAATATGATGTGTATATATATTATATAAAAGTGACTTCATGTATTTGATTCAACGTGTTGCATTAAGGCCCCATTTTTGTCTTTAAAATGAATTTTGCACAGGGTCCGCAGGGCCTTGTAAACTCAAAGACGGGATGCTCTAAAATATGTGTACCCGTGATTATAAAGTGTAAAATGACGTAAACACTCGTTCTGTAACCTAATGAATAAAATAAAAAAAGGAAAAGGAAAAAAGCTAGTTAGTAGAGTACCTTGTAAATAAGGGCTTGGGCAATATTACGAACATGCCACTGAGACTTACCAGTAGCCACAACAACAAAACTAGCAAACTCATTTTTATTAGACTAAAATACACGGTTGGTCCCTAAACTTGGTCATATGCTTCGCGTTGGGACAAACCTGGGCATTATCATCGCCACAAGTCCAAAACATGGCCTTTATATGCCAAATTAGTCCTTTGACAAAGTCAATGTCTGATTTTTGTTTTGTAGTCGAGGGTATTTTAGTCCATACACATTTATACTTTTATAACACATTTATATTTTAGCACTTCATCTTTCATCCTCGTCATCATCTCCCCAAATCATTCATCTCCCAAATCATCATCTCCCCAACATCATCCTGGTCATCATAGGTAACACATTTATTCTCGTCATTGGTAAGATGTATTTTTATTAGTCCTTTGTTTATTTGGATGCTTTTCTTTTTCGATATATGGCTGGCTGAAATTACTAGTCTAAATCACTTTTACATATGCCTCCACTTCAGAAATATACTCAGCTTTGCTACTTATGACCAGAGTGTCATCACTGTGCAACTACAAACGTTTCATTCCACCATGCTAACTTATGTTTTTGGCAAGAATGAGGAGTTTTACTATAATAGCAGTTCAACAGGTTAAGATATCAAACAAAAAATAAAAAATAAAGCACTACCCTTCTTCTAATTCTTTTGAGGAGGTTATATGATTTCGTAGTGAATTCGTTTTGTCCACCAAAAGTTTCAACTGGTTTCACCAGCAGTCCAACATAGCTACCCTGATAATCATCCCTGTTTTTGTGTTGTTGAGCTGTTGAGCCTGTGTCAGCTGGACCTTAAAGTCTTAAACCAAATACAATGTCAAATCATCATAACCAATCGTTCATCTAGATGGCTTAATCATCATGTTACTGATCCCCAACATTAATATTCGAAAAAAAGGAAGGTGAGCATGCAGTTTATAAGAATTATAGCCTTGGGAATGAGTTACTGGCGTAATCATCATCTTTCAGTGCCCACCTGATCTTACAAACATGAGGAAAGAAAGCATACACACTGATAAAGACTGTAATACAAGCATGATACTTCTTCCAACCATGGCAATTGCCACACTGATTTACGTCAATTTGAATATAATGGGACTTCGATTATGATGCTGAAAGACCGATTTGGACAAATGAATAGTGATTTAGGACTTGGATAAATAACAATTAGCTGGCTGATAGGTTTGTTTGTTTCTTAAAGTAGGGAGTTAAAGATAAAATATTAAACTAGTTTTTGACTTAATTGATTGACGTTTAGAACTTGACCATGCAGGCCGAACAAAATTTAACGCTTTGAGAAATTTTCTTTTCTTTTTTTGTAGAAATGGTCAGTGTCGGAAGCTCCCTTATCGTGTGAAAACCACACTGGTAGGGTTTTGGGATGGATGGTTGTACTTCACTTCAGGCCAACGAGATAGAGGACCAGATGATCCTACACCCAAAAAGGTCATTGGCGAGATGAATGATTTGGGGAGATGATGACGAGGATGAAAGATGAAGGGCTAAAATATAAATGTGTTATAAAAGTATAAATGTGTATGGACTAAAATACCCTCGACTACAAAACAAAAATCAGACATTGACTTTGTCATAGGACTAGTTTGGCATATAAAGGCCATGTTTTGGACTTGTGGCGATGATAATGCCCAGTTTTGTCCCAACGCGAAGCATATGACCAATTTTAGGGACTAACCGTGTATTTTAGTCTTTTTATTATTAACTGGAATTACCCTGACGTCATCAGCTCTCACGTCTTTAAATATCTTCTCCACTTCTTCTATTTTCAACAGCTCCGTTAGTTTGTTATTACTCCCATCATTGATTAGGGATGTGCGGAAGGATCTCTATTGGTTGATGATGGTGCAACGGTTTCTTAACGACGTTAACATGACTGACGGTGGTGGTTTAAGGTTGTGGTTGTGATTGGGGAAATGAAATAGTGAGATGTGGTTCTGGGCTTTTAGTGGGTTAAATGATATGAGTTGGGTCATTTGACTTGTTATTTTGATTTGGGCCGAGCATAATAGGCCGGTGAGTTCCGTTTGGTCTTTGGTCCATCTTTTTCTAATATTTGATTTTCGGTTTGGTTTGGTCTAACATACAACTGACTATTATGTTTTGTTGAACCAGTTCAGACTGGACGGACTCTGAGATGGACCGGTTTCAGTTCAGTCCTCGATCTGGTGTTTTGGGTCAAATCGGTTTTCTGTCTGGTATGATTTTCGAACCGTGATCGGCCATAATTTTGATGTCTTCAAAAATAGCCTTTTTTAGGGGATTTTAATTGGTTGGTTTTCGGGGTTTTCGGTGTATTGAGTTCAGGTTGTTTGGTTTGAAATTATTTTAGTCAAGATCAAAACCAAAACTATTTTAAAGTAGATTAAACCAAAACAAAATCGATTTTGAATTCGGATAAGTTTTCAATTTTATCAAAAACCTTAATTTCAAAATTTATACTCCCTCCGTCTCAAAATTATTGTCAGGGGACAAGAATCACAAAGTTTAATAAAATTGGGACCCTTATAAATCTCAACCACTCAAATGGAATATTCCTCAATTATATTCTCTTTTTCTTACTAAATATGGAAAGTGGACAATTAATTTGAGACATCCATAAAAGGAAATATGGACTATAAATATGAGACGGAGGGAGTAATAATGTTTTCATTTAATTATATACAGTAAAGTTTTATTTTTGTCTGTCCCACTTGTTTGTTGTAGACTTTAAAAGATAAAAAGAAGGTAATGATAAATACATAATTTTGTATAAGTTATATAACACATTGTACAATATTGTAATGTGGAGCTAATACCGAAATGGCGAAATTGCTTAGAAATATTGAAATATTGAACTACCCGACCTTGATACCGAAATGCAATAACTTGTTTTCTGTCATTTTTCCATCACAATTTCCTATACTGATAAGTACCTTTTTTTTTAATAAAGCCACATCATATTAATATAAAATTTATGTTTGGGAAGACTAGCAGTAACTAGTTGTAGCTGTTAGTTAGCTAGCAAGTGTTTGTTTTATAAAAGCGTCTAATATCTCCAATGTATGAGACTAAATTTTGCACTATTTTTAGCTCCACTCTAAGCAATTTCTACACAATGAAGTCCCCTATTTTTAGCTCCACTCTAAGCAATTTCGCCATTTTCTTCATCCACGATTACACATAATTGTACAAACTGTATCGATAAGTTATATAACACATAATTTTGCACTAAACTGTATCGATAATTGTGTTGGATAATTAAACATACGATTACTACACAATGAAATCATCCTTCTATATACAACCACCACACCCTGTCTTACAAGCAGGTCATGGGGAGGGTAAGATGAGCGAGATTACTTTCTAGTTTCTTTGGTTTTCTCACAAGAGGTAAGTAGTTTCAACCTCGTTAGATATGTACATCTAGGGGTGGCCAAAAGGGTTGAAAACGGTCCCGGAATTGTGTTATCAATGATCTGGAACACATGCCCAAATATTTTGTAAACTTTGTAACAATTTTAAACCAATTCTCAATGTAGCAAAGCTTCTAAAAATTCCTATATAATACGAATTTCGGATTTCTTATCCTTCGATAACCACAAACTAAAATTCTTACTGGTAAACTATGATTTCCTATAACATGATAATCTAGTGGGAGACAAAATCAGTAAACCAACTAAAGGAAGCACCCAAAGTGTATAAACTTGGTTGTCATTCAACAAGATTTTTCTAAATAAGTTACACCAAAAGAAAAAGAGAGTTTCATATAAATTGTCGAAAACCATAACCTGACTCCTGACATAGGCATAAATCGCTATGTAATTCACAAAACTTCTTATAAAATCTAACTCATCTAACTATAATTTCACTTCAATTTCCATACCTGATATCATCCCCGCCTGCTCCAAAAAGTCCCCTATTTTTAGCTCCACGCTTAGCAATTTCGCCGTTATCTTCATCCACAATTCATGTCAAAGTAGATGCTATATTCTCACTGATCAAGCAAAAGTAGAGTTTCGAAGTAGGAAATCACAGAGGATACAACTTTTATTCTAGAAATTCCAATATAATTGACGGTTTTTGAGTCAAGTTCATAAACAAAGAGGTCCTTTTGATGATCTTTTTCCATTTCAACTATAGGTTCGCCACTCTTTCTAAATCCTTCTATGTGTTTTATCACAGGTGTTGTGTTGATGGTGTATAGCTCTGTGAACGATTTTGAAACACCATCTCCCATCATCTTCCATACAGTATAAATATTACTTTTAAGTTGAACCATAACTAGAGATTCTCTAATGCTAGATATAGCCACAAGAAAGTCTGCTAAACTATCGGGGAGTTGAATTTCTGTAAATTCTTCACTTTTCATATCAAATGACACAATCAAAGTCCGCCCCTCAAAATCATCATCCAATTGAATCGGTTCAATTACAGTCCAATACATAAACCTATCTATTGCTACCTGTGCCTGATAGTAGTGTGGAGGTGAAATTGCTTTACGAGGTAAATTGTTGGAAAGTCTTCTCCAAGACTTTGTGCTTAACGTAAAAACCTCAAATATAATGTCCATTTTACTCGAATATGTAATCTTGACTATCTTAGGGTCACAAGTGTCTGGACAAACCCCGAAACCAAAACAAGTAGTCAGTTTATACTCAATATCAGAGGCGGCACGACACACATCAATATCCACCGATTTTTTAATAGTAGGATTCCAAATAAGGGCTTTCACGGTTCCTGAATGTTCATCATAACAACTCATGAATAACAAGCCTTGAGAGCTAACTATATCTCGTCCGTTAGCCGTGGGGACAGTATGTGAAAACTTGTGTTGAGGGAAAGTATCATCATCTACTATCGAAACATATTTAACATCAGAATCATTGTCAGATGCTTGTTTATAACATACAAGTAGATGATGTTTATGTTTTTGATAAGTGTTGTACTCAGTAATAAACTTAGAGCTACCGATAAGAGACTTCCATTGTTTTGAAACCAATCTAAATCGAACAAGTGATTTGACAGGCAGAGTTTTGATGATTTCTTCTTGGATATCGAATGGTATGTTGTCCGACATTATTGTTTCGATGATGCTTATTAGGGTTTCAAATTTTAGGGTTTTATAACGAGAGATTTGCATGAAATAGAAGATTATATATAATAAAATTTCGACATTAGTTTTATGGGCTAAACCCTTTGAAAAAGCACAAGCCTTACAGGCCCTTTGGGCGTTATTTGCTATGGATCCATTGATTCATGTGTATCAACGGTTTCTTGGTTCCTAAAGGTACTTGCCATGGATAAAATATGGGCCCATGAACACATCAAAATACAAGCAATGACTATATACTTTACTTGAGGTAGGGGTGTTCATTGGTTCGGTTATTTGGTTGTTCGGTTTCGTTAGTTTGATTCTTTTTTTTTTTTTTTTTTTTTTTTTTTTTTTTTTTTTGGGGTAAAACCGAAAATTAAACTGAACCAAAGTAGAATTCAATCGAACCGAACCGAAAACTGAGCTAGGGGTGTTCATCGGTTCAATTATTTAGACACGGGATGGTAAGAAGGCTCTCAAATTTATCGTAAACACTTGTTAATTGTTATTCAAGAATTTTTTTAAGTATATAAATCGATGGTTTGTTTTGAATTTTGACAGACGGAGTATTTCAAGCAAGGTAATGTCGAATCTGGATTAGAGTTTTTAAAGAGGGCAAGCGAAAAGAAACACTTAGAGGCTACATATGTCTATGGGATGTTTCTCCTTTCACGTGGAGATGGATCGAGTAAACAAGGATTGGAGCTTTTGAATAGTTTAATTTGAAGAGTTCAACATCGGGAAAATGGAACGTGCATGATTGGAGAGACCGCGTCAAATTCATATCGTATCGAATGTGGATCCACCATCCGCTTTCTCCTCAAAAAGTTCATACAAAATGCCGATATCAAGACCACGAAATCCTATTAAGAAAGAGGACTTGGGGTTTTGACACAAACCAAAAAATCTCGAGTTGCAATACGTGTATGTGGTATCGTGAACTCGTGTTTTTTTGTAGAGCCATGAATGTCAACGTGATCATCAGGAAATAGAAGATGTAACCTATGTAATGTCTATGAATGTTAAAAGAACAACTTAGTTTTATGTTTAAAGTATTTATGGGTCGTATTTATAAAAAGGCTAAATGTAATGGGTTGGGTCGAAACCTTAACCCAAACAGTTAGAAAAGTTAGTTATTTTGTTGGCAGTTAGAGTCATCTAATCCATACACCAAAAAATATTATAACCCCTACTAAACTAGAAGGGGTTCTGTGTCCCTTAGATAAAGTCCATTGGTTGTGTTTTTGCATTAATTTACACGGGTTTTTAAAACCTTTGAAAATTTGAAAATACACGCTAAAAGGTATATTATCTCACTAAAAATATTTTTAGTTAAATATTATACCTTTCAGCGAGTATTTTAAATTATATTATTTTTGGTGAAATATCATAGCGTCACTATAGGCTTTAGAATATATACCATTTCTTATTATGTAGTAAATGACTAACATCCTTACTATGAAGTATTTTCATTCGATAATAAAATTGAAAAGCAAGCATACACCAAAAAATAGTATAACCCCTGCTACCCTAAATCCTTAAACACCTATTATGCAATTTATCCAATGATTTCGTTTCCACTTAACATCAATCCCACCATGAACGATCCAAACAACATAAACCCTAATTTGGTCCCTCACCCAATGGAATTAAATGATGTTATCCGTCCCACTAGAACTACAAGGAGTCAGAATAGTGCATTGAAAAACAAGAATTAGCAATCCAAGGTCGGTGCTAAATAAGTAAGTTTCAAGAAGAATTATATGAAGTTGGGTAAAAAAAGGGGGTATTTTTGTGGAAGGTATGGAGAAGGTTGAGTTTCATGAAGGTGGAAATAAAGATGTTTGTTTGAGGAGGAAGAGTTGTTTGATGGGGATTTTGCTTCAAGTGTTGATGCTCACTCTGTTGATTCTAGGAGTTGTGGTGATTTAGTTTCGTGAAGGGAAATTCATGATGATTTTGGAGAATGTATATAGCTAGCACAAAAACCCTACCACTCAAATTTCACTTCAAAAATGGGAGTTTTGCCATTATATATTTAGGAAAAAACATTCACCTTTAATGCTTATAAGTGTATCGGTAGTATATATATTCTAAAACTTACTTTTGTGATACATTCCGAGATCGTTAGTGAGATCGAATTCGTGTGATTAGGATGTACTAAATGATAAGAGGCATTTCGATAACTCTTGTTTTAAACCTGTTTATTATAATTACGTTGGCTACATTGGTTTGTAATTACCCCACTTCTTTTCTATATACTCATTTTTAGTACAAGATATTTACCATTTGCAAAATATTTTATTTTAAAACAATGTGAAAAATAGTTTTTTCTTAATGAAAAACAGAATGGTTGTAATGGTTCATTGGGTGTATGACAAAAGATCCGTGCAGAACATATATTTCCCATAGAACATTTCCTCCCATCTTGACCGTGCGTTTCAATTACATCCAACAGATAAGAATAGAAGCAGCTTTTCATTTATTTTGTGCACAGGGGTAGGTTGGGTATATCATTTCACCCAAATAAATTCCTCATATCCCGCTCATAACTCTCATTATCAACACACACAGATACACACACACACTCTCACTCTAGTAAACTCTCTCACTATCCCCAATTTATCAAACCCTAACCCCCAATATTTCGATTAATGCTTTTCAATGGACATACGAGATGAGATATCAAACGCAAAAGGTGGGCCGTTGCTTCAATCGTCTTCAACGACACCTGTTGATCAAAATAATCCTGATTCTGGTACTGGTACTGATTTTGTTTATCAAATCCTAACCCCCAATATTTTCTTCTTCTTCTTTTTTTATTTTTTTTTTATTTTTTTTTATTTTGTAGTTTTTTATTGTTTTTTGTTTGGTACTGATTATGTGTGTAGTTTACTATATACTTATTTTTTTGATTATATGTAAGTTTTGTTTTGATGAAAATGGAGTTTACTGTTTTTGATGCAAATGAAGTTTAGTTGATTTATATGTTATATTTTGATGAAAATGGAGTTTAGTAGTGTTTTTTAGTTGAGTATATGAAGGAGCACATGTGATTCTGTATATGAAGGAGTTTATTTTGATGAAAGTTGAGTATATGAAGGAGTTTATTATATGTTTAGTTTAGTATATGTGTAAAGAAAATGTAGTTTGTGATTGATTTTATTGTTTGGTAATGGTTATTTGTTTAGTTAAGTATATATTTATTTTGGTATTGAAGGAGCACATGTGATTTTTGTATCATTTTCTGATCTTATATTGTGTATTATTTTGTCCACTTTGTGCAATTCTGTTTAGTTGAGTAAATGTGTAGTTGACTATATTAGTGGTTCATTAGAGCATATGTGATTTAGTTTGTATATTTAGATTTTGATTTGTTTGATTTGTTAGAGCACATGTGATTTCGTTTGAGTGGTTCATTAGAGCACATGTGATTTTGTATCATGTGATTTGTTTTGATTTTGTATATGAGTTAGTCTGATTCTATATGTTTTTTTGCTTCTGTTGTTAGGTGCTTCTGTTTTGCAGCCGGATACTGCAGTTGATGTTGTTAAGTATGGTTCTCCTTCCTCTAATTCTCCTGGTCGGACAACTTGGTCTGGTATAACAAACTGATTGGTTTTGAATCCTTCCCCTGTTTCTTCAGTTAATCCGGCTGGTGCAAATGTCAGTATGCCTGTTCCCGTGTCTTATTTGCCGCATAATGTGCCTAATCCCAAGGCAAATCCCAAGGCAAATCCCAAGGATATTGTGAAGGAGATTGTATTTGAGGTTGCAAAGGAGCAGGTGTCTGAGGTTGCAAAGGAGCAGGTGTCTCAGGTGTCTGAGGTTGCAAAGGAGCAGGTGGTCAAGGATAAGAAGAATGTATTTTAGGTTGCAAAGGAGCAGGTGTCTGAGGTTGCAAAGGAGCAGGTGGATGTGGCAAAGGATAATGTGGCTGAGGTGGTCAAGGAGAAGGATAAGGTGAAGGAGAAGGATAAGATGGCTGAGGTTGAGAAGGAGAAGGATAAGGAGAAGGTTGTCAAATCGAAGGCTGCGGATGTGCAGAAGTCTAATCCTAAGGCTAAATCGAAGGCTGCGGATTTCCATAATTTTAAATCGAAGGTGGATGTTGTCAAAGATAAGGAGAAGGTTGTCAAAGATAAGGAGAAGGTTGCTGAGGTTGAGAAGGAGAAGTCTAATCCTAAGTCTAAACCAAAGGCTAATATCAAGCCGAATGTTCCTAGATGCAATACTTTGGCTAAGCCAAAGGTTGATGTTGATTTGTCTAGTAGGAAAAGGAAGTTGTCTGAAAAAGAGGATAGTGGTAAGATGTCAAAGAAGTCGAGGGGTTTGGCTGCAAAGAAGGTGAGGGGTTTTGATAGTGATGAAGTAGGTTCAGAATCATCAAAATTTAAGAGAAAGAATGGTTCTGATGAAGGTAATGTCAAGTTAGTTTCATCGAAATTTAGTTTATGTTGAGTAGATATTTATTTTGTATTTTGAAGGATCACATGTGATTTTTACAAATTATTCTCTTGCAAGTATATTAAGTCTGATTCTATATTAATAATCACATGTGATCTTTTTTACTGCTTTGTTTGTGTTAGAATAACCTACTACAATCACATGTGATTTTTATTCAAATCACATGTTAAGTCTGATTCTATATTAAGAATCACATGTGATTCTGTATGTTTTATTATTATGAAATTTAGTTTATGAATCACATGTTTAAGTCTGATTTGTATATTTTTATTTTTGATGAAGGTGTTTTTGTCTCTAAGAAGATTAAGAAAAATGAAGGTTCTGATGAAGAAAGAGGTTCATCGAAGCTTAGGAAGGTTGACAATTTTCAGCGTATGTTTGAGATGTTGAAGGGTTTAATGAAAGATGCTTCTGATTCTGAAGATGAAGGTATTGCGGAGAGGTCGAAAGTGAAAGTTAAAAATCAAAAGGGTAAGGTGAAGAAGGTGAAGAAAGAGGTTTCAAAAACTGATTCTGAAGATGAAGGTATTGCGGAGAGGTCGAAAGTGAAAGTTAAGAATCAAAAGGGTTAGGTGAAGAAGGATTTTTCAGAAACTAAGAAACAAAAGGGTAAGGCTAATAAAGAAGATGCAGATTCTGAAAATGAAGATGTTGGTAGTGTTGGGAAGTCGAAGAAGTTGGGAAAGAAAAGTATGTTGTCATAGGCTGAACAAGAGCAGTTAGAGTATCTTGAAAAATTTCCAGGTTTGAGGGTAAGGAATGCTCCTTCTTCTCTATTTTCTTCTATCCGTGAATCAAAGGTCGACATGGGTCCATTTCTGACTCAAATAGGTTTTCAGTCTTTTCGTAAAATTTTCATTGATCAACTTCCATCCAAGTTAGGTAGGTTTGTTGTTGCCAATTTCAAAACAGCAACGAATAAGATTGATTTGTTGAATGGTTTGTCGATTGATGTCACTCCAGAGAAAATTCAGGATATGTTAGGGATTCCATTTGGTGGTTCTTCATTGTTTTCATTTGAGGAAAGACCTATTGACCATCCTTTTGTGAGATCTTGGGTTAAGCAGTTTTATCCAAAGTCGTTGAAAGACATACGGACGGCGGATGTTGCTAGGAAGTTGGTTACAGCTGTTAGGTCACTAGTTTTACAACACAAGCTTATAAGAGAAGAGATAAGGCGATTGAACAAGTAAACCAAACACACACACACAAGTATACTCGACCGGTTATGCGTAGAGTGTAGTGAAAGAGAAAACTTGAACAACCAACCTTCAAATGAAGGTTATTACAATGTATTTATAGGCAAGGAGCTAGGGCAACACTCCCTCTCCTTCCCTATTCCTTATTGGGCTTGGATCAAGCTTATGGGCCTTCTACATAAGCTTGACCTTAAACAAACATAAAGGCCATAACAAAGCTACCTATTACATATGAAATATAAATACTTGAAATATTGTTTAGGAGTGATTCCAACAATCTCCCCCTCAAGTATATATGAATGTAAACGGTGAAGGCGTTGATGTAATAGTAGCTGTGACGTCTTCTGGCATTCTTCTTTCTTGTGAGAGGAATTGCCTTGATTCAAACAATCTCCCCAGTGTAGAGAGATAGTTATCTTTGAACGGTTAAGCTTCGACGTCATCTTTAACTTTGTTCTTTGATCATTTGCTCTTTGTGGTGAAAGTGATAGTATGTTGTTGTCTGCATCAGTCTGTCTCAGGTCTGCTTCGCTGCTCCAATGTCTCCACGTCATTCTTCAACATGCTCACACGCTCTATGACGTTGGAATTCAATACTGATGAAGTTCTCTAAGTCTTTAACTTTGTAGATTCTTTGGTTAGACGAAGAATCATTCTGACGGTTGTGTTGCTTTTGAATAGAACTTCCATTAGTGACGATGTTGGCGTGAGCATGAGAAGAATCAGCACGATCATTCCGCTCCAGAGCTTCCATAAGAAGAAAACATTGCAAACGGTTAGAAATAAGCGGTTTCCGGCACTTACAAGTTTGAACTTCGAGAGTGTTAACAGCATAGTGTGAAAACACAACTCTAATTCTTACAAAGGCCGTTCCTGAACTGGAGTCCCACAAGTGAGATAACGCGATGTACCGAAGTACATCTACAGTTCAGATGAGTCGCTGAGGTACACCGAAGCATCACCTCACGACTGTAGACCGTTTGAGACACACTCCGCGTAATCCACGGGGAGTTACCGAAGCGACCTGCTGTCAGGGCTGTTTGATGTTGACCCTGGCAGGAGTTTCCATTCAATCACTGAGGATCACAGATGTGAACCTCTCATAAATGTTCTCGACAGATTGCTAAGATCTGTGAAGGACTCGATATGAACCACTGAATCACTGAAGATCTTATTTGTTGATCACCAAGTGATTAAATATCAAGTGTTCCTAAGAGATCTTTTGATGAATCTCGTGGCTCTAGACTCAATAGTGCGATTTGGTTTTCCTGAGCGGAGACTCGGGAGAGGGTCTCCTTCTTCAATACCAGCGATCTCTAAGAGAAAGCCAATAGTTTATGTAGGGTTCCCAGTGAGAATGAAACAAGCTTCTGTTGAGAGAAACTTGAGTGGCTAAGAAGGTTTAGTGCATGCGTCACTGGGTCCATGACGACTTTTAATCTTCAATACCGGTGTCACTAAGTGACAACCAGTAGCATATGAATTGAACCCGGTGTCTGCCCTAAGTTGAATAATCTGGAGGGCTATTTCTTTTCACCCTTTTCTTTACATTTCTTTTTGATTCTTCAACTCCTTCTTTCTCCGATTCTCGTTTTCTCCTTTTTTACAATCTTTCCTAAGGACTTCTAACACTAACTAATGGTAGTGTCCTTGGGTAGATCCCTCCGGCTCTGGCGGATCATAGGACGGTTATTCCTAACCTTAGTCACCTTATAACTCCATGACTATCCTATGTTTGCCATTAAAACCACTGTAAGTTAAAATATCTCTCAAAGGGTTTGTTAATGAAAAACATGTTTGAACCACTGTGAGAGATGATGTTTTGCATAAATACTCCCCCTCCACATGTGCTTAATAGTTTTAAAGGTTAAATGCACAGTGAGGAAAGAGCGCGCACTTTATGAATTGATCCACTAAAGATAGACAATCTCCCGCGAGACACGGTTACGTTGAATAGTTAAAGAGTTACATTGTCAGCTTTTAGGTGACAACTAGCTCTACTAACTACCTTGAAGGTGTAGACAAGCCTCGAAAGGTTGTCATACCCGTCAGAGTTCATGTCTATCAAGAGCTTCTCGAGTGGTACCTTCTACTAAGACGAGTCCTTTGCGAGACACGTTTACATCACTAGCGAACTAGCTTGAAATTATTACCCGTCCAGGACAAGTCTTTTCGAGTTATAGACAGTTTTGTACCGTCAATTCG
>BPTQ01000004.1:48153082-48187382 GCA_019973895.1 Chrysanthemum seticuspe | reverse complement strand
AGGCATGCAACTTTCCTCTGCATTAACGTGCACAGGTTGTGGTCGGTGCATCTCTATCTTGGGTACATCCGAAGCTTCCATGGAGCGTTCCTTTGCATTAGCTTGCACGGGTTGTGACTGGTGCACCTCTCTCTCTTGTGAACATGAGCATGAAGATTCTATTTTAGCATTGTCCGACTCATCATTATTTGTTTTCTCTAACATTCTGCATTCAGCAACACCCGATTCTTCCACAGATACATTACCTAACTTATCACAACAATCTCTCAACTGCACCTGACACTCATTCACTTTTTCATCCTTTTGTGCAGTTTCCTCAATGTACTTTTTCACATTATCCATGAGTTGGATAAATGTCTCAATGAATTCCTGAATTTCCATTCCAGTATGTTTTTTGAAGGAGATTCCAGTCAAGTGTTGATCGTAATCTGCTGAATATTCCCCACTGATGAATGGCTGAAATTGTTTGTAGATTACTTGAAGAGCTGCCCTGGAACCATTTTTTTGAACTTCTTCATTGGTAAGTTGCAGCTTTAAATGCTCTAAGTTCAACAGTAAGCTTCTTGTCAATGTAGGTAAGTCCTGGCGGAAAAGAGCACTACATGTTCGATCCCCAGCTACGGATAACAACTGTATGAGGTGCAGATGAAGTAGTTGATAGGGCTCAATGCTGCATTCCATTTGCATGGCATTCTGTAGCAGGTGCAATTCATTCTCATTGTACTCAGAACATGAAGATCTCACATCCTCGTTGTTTAATTCAAACATCTTTAATCGTTCAGTGTAGCATCCATTATCATTATTATCCACAACATCATACAATTTAAGCACTTCTGAAATCACTGGGTCAGTAGAGTAAGACATGATGTGGTAGAATGCACGGGATTTTACCAGTCTATGATTTAAACCGAGAAATAGAATCTTTCGCGAGATTTTACTAAAATCAAGACTAAACCGTTAAGCAATGACCAATGGAATGTGTTAAGACGACTAATGGATCGACACAATGATAGACAATTGTGTGTTAGGTCTTATGATTGTTTGTGGGATAAGCAGAGATGTTGTTTGGTTGTGATTCGGATTGGTTTATGCCCGTTTTTCCTGAGAAATTTAGGTCTAAAAACTTAAAAACCTCAATAACTTCTGTTCGGAGCGGATTTAGACCTCGAAGATAGTTCATTCGGCGGTCTATTCTCCTCGTTCTCACGGTCGTTTTGATGGGTAGAACGCTGAAAACGGAGTTACGGTTCAAAAGTTATGGCCGTTTGAAGTTTTGACGGGAAAAATCAACCAAGTCGCTACGAATTCTTGAACCAAGTCGCTAACAACTAATTCGCTACACCACTAAGTCGCTAGAGTTCCAAGTCGCTAACAGAAAAGCAAGTCGCTAAGTAGTAACTCGCTACAGACCAAGTCGCTAACCAAATTTTGGCAGCAATTCGCTACACAAGTCGCTAGAAACACAAGTCGCTAAAGAGCAACTCGCTACTGACCAAGTCGCTACCACAAGTCGCTACCCGTAGTGGAGATTCCACTACTTGTACTATAACTCGCTAGATCTAACTCGCTAGCACCAACACTGTAAGTCGCTACAAAAATGTGAAGCAAGTCGCTACCAAGAAAATATTCCGTGAACTAAGTCGCTAGCTTGAAAAACCATATAAACATCACTTTTCAATCCAAAAACAACCCAACCAAGATGATTCAAGCTTACCAAATGAAAACCTAAACACTTTTGATGATTCTAAACATAAAAGTACCAATAAAATTCAAACTTTAACACAAGAAATCAACCAAATGATGCAAAAACCACTAAACTTTTTCAAACTCAAAAACCACCTAAAAACCACTATAAATCCAAAGATGTGCAAGATATGATCAAACCATGGCTCTTGATACCAATTGTAAGATATAACTTTTCACATACACATCAAACCATAACACAAGGTGGCGTATAAGATGAAATTCTAGAGAGAGAAAGTTAGAGGTTTAGGGAACTTAGTGAGAGAAAGTGAAAGATATTATTATGAGCTCCAACTCTCTACCTTGGGAGGTAGAGAGTATTTATAGTCTTACACAAATCGCCACACTTTGGGCTGTGGATCAGGCATACAGTGGGTAAAGACCCGTCCGTCCTCCACGGTGTTACTTAACTAAATTACTACTTAACTTAAAAGAACTACGACTACGAGCTTTCTAACGATTACATATACTTGAGGTGACCGACTCTTTAATACCGGGAATTTCTAATTCCTAACACTGACAAATGTGTATATAGCAAATTTGATGAATCTGGTAAAGGAGTCATCATTTGTCTATATGTTGATGACATGTTGATCTTTGGCACTGACCAAAATCAGGTTGACCTGACAAAGGAATTTTTGTCATCAAGGTTCTCCATGAAAGACATGGGGGAGGCTGATGTTATCCTTGGTATAAGGATTAAACATGAAAGTAATAGAATTTCTATCTCTCAGTCTCATTATATTGAGAAGGTACTGAGGAAATTCAATTACTTTGATTGTACTCCTGTGAGTACACCTATGGATACTTGTGAGAAGCTGATGCCTAATAATGGCAAGGTTGTATCTCAACTTGAGTATTCTAGGGTAATTGGCTGCCTGATGTATGCCATGACTTGTACAAGACCTGATATTGGTTTTGCAGTGGGAAAATTGAGCAGGTATACTAGTAATCCTAGTGCTCATCACTGGCAAGCAGTTCACAATGTACTGAAGTATTTGAAGAGAACTATGGATTATAGTCTCTCATATACTGGTTACCCATCAGTGTTGGAAGGATACACTGATGCAAGTTGGATCAGTAACACTGAAGACAATTCGTCTACCAGTGGCTGGGTATTCCTACTTGGTGGAGGTGCAATTTCTTGGGCATCCAAGAAGCAAACTTGCATCACCAGTTCAACAATGGAATCTGAATTTGTAGCTTTGGCAGCTGCTGGTAAAGAAGCTGAATGGTTGAAAAACTTGCTTCTTGAGATTCCATTGTGGCCTAAACCTATAGCACCTATTTTTATCTGGTGTGATAGTGCAGCTACATTGGCTAAGGCTTATAGCCAGATGTACAATGGTAAGTCTAGACACTTAGGTGTCAGACATAGCATGATTCGTGAGCTTATCATGAATGGGGTGGTATCTATAGAGTTTGTGAGATCTCAACAGAACTTAGCTGATCACTTGACGAAGGGTTTGGCTAGAGACTTGGTAATAAAGTCTGCTAAAGGGATGGGTTTAAGTCCAACTTAGTCACTGAATGCTAGGACACCCAACTCCCTCCTGAGGAAACTTGGGAGCTGAGTTCAATGTGGAAAGCTGAACATTCAGTGGACTGGAGCACATGTTTTATATACATCCCAAGGTTGTGCTCAGAACCTACTGAAAGGAAGATGAAGTCTTTACTTCTTAATGGTTAATTTTCTTTGACAAAGTGCTTGGCAGGAGCATGACTAAAGAGGAACCACCTATGTAAATGTTGAAGTTTTGCCGCTTCAGGAAGCTTTGGACTTTTAGCTTTTACAACATTTATGAATTTGGATATGGACACATGGCTTGTATAGTGTCAGGAGCTGTTAAGTGTTTGAAAACTTGTGTGTATTTTATCTTCAGGTATTCAAATGGGTTGAAGGGTTCAATTCTTAGAACACCCTGATTCTCGAATATTTGAACGTGTAATTTACTAAGATGGAAATTCAATCCTCAGGACATTTTCGTTTATGCACATGTTTTGCTTGATGTTTATTTTTCATGCAAAGAAAGTGAACTAAATTTGGGGAGGATTGTTGGAAAATTTAGTGCACTTGTGGGATTAGTTCACACCTTGTAATGGGTTAGGAGGTACGGAGTGTACACCCATAAGGTCCATGAACACCCTGACTCTTATAGTGGTTTGTGGAAAGTACTGCTTGTGGAAAGTACTGCTTGTGGAAAGTAATGCTTGTGGTTTCCACTGATAAGCAGTGTTTCCACTGATAGGCAGTGTTTCCACTGAAGTGCTATGAAAGTAATGCTAAAGGTATGAAAGTACTGCTAGTGTTAAAGTACTGCTAAATGGCAGTTACAACTGCTTAATGACCACGTTTAATTGGTCATGTAACCACTAACGGCTATAATGGGGATAGTTATGAGGTGATTAATGGGCCGATTAATCCTCATAATTCCATTTGAACGGCTGAGAGTAATCTCCTATAAATAGGAGATCTGATTATGCATGAGGGACATACAGAAAACCATAAACATTTATTAGCGCAAGGGTTATAGAATTGTGCCTAATTCCATAACTGCATTTGGTCTTATCCCAAGTAGATATTCGTGTAACCCAGGCATTAGGGTCGAATAGTTTACTTTGGAAAGTGATCACACGATTTCAAGTGATATCCGGTAACCACCTAGTGGTATTTGTTTCTGCTGACATTGATTATCTTAACCCTGCTACTCGGCTCACGACACCAACACATTATAATAACAAAAATTCTATTATAAACCATCATTAAGATTATCATAAATTCCTTAACTGCATTATGTTGTTGAGACACATCACTACTAGAAAAAGTAGAACAAGCGACGGTCATTATGCCTACGACACTTTGTCGTCGGCAGTAACCACTTAACGACAACAAATTCGCTTGATTGAGACCAAAGTGCGTTGAATTTTTTGTTAAGAATGGTCCTAACAAAACATCGTCAGTATCGTTTCAGTCAATTTGACTTCCCCTCCCATCGAAATAATAGTGAATAACTGGGCGGGATTTTTTCCCGCCAACTTGATACCGACGACGTCGGTACAGTTGTTGACCAAAATTTGACCGTGATTATCGCTAATAACTTTAATTTGCTTCTTCTCTTCGACGACATGCCGGCGGCATAATAATTGGTCAAATTTGACTTCCCGTCCACAATAACCTAGGATCTCCTTTTTACAGTAAGGAGTCTTTTACAAGATAACTACATATCTTCTATATTGTTACAAAATATACGTGTCTTCTAAATACATAAGATATATACTAAATATCTTGATACATACTCTTCACACGCTTTTATCCAATAGTAGTCTTTATCTTCACCAACAGTATAAACTCCTTCTAGTAGACTTAAGTTAGTACTGACAGTACTAACTTTGCTCTAGCAGTACTAACTTCGTTAGTACTGGCAGTTATAATCTCGACCAGTATTAACTCTGACTTGACAGTACTAAGTGTTGAAACTTTAGTTCCCAACAGGCATATTGGTATTGGTAGTGTAAAGGTTTTGGTTGTGTACAGGTTGTGTAGATTTTTTCCCAAAAAAATCTGAAAACTTGTTGATGTGCAGGCTGTTGTGTAGCAACAGCAGCATTAGTTGCCGACGACATGTCGTCGGCAAATTAGTTGTGAAATTTACTTGGTTCTCCTTTGTACCGACGACATGTCATCGGTATAAAAAGAAGCATGGTATGACTTTCATTGGATTTGCTGATGAGTTTCCAAATACTCATCATTTTTACATAATCTAAACTGCAAAATCATCTGAAAACACTCAAAAACACATCAAAATGATCAAATTATCACAAATCAGTGTTTTATGTGTTTTAATTGCAAAAATATCAAAATCAGATGAAAAATGATTCAAGTTTGCAAAATTGGCAGTTTTAGTCCCCCGAGTTTTAAAAGTTGTCAAATCTAGTCCCTGGAAATTCAAAAATGTGGAAATTTATCATTCAAGGTCCCTGAAGTATTCTAAGTTGTTTAAAATGATCCTTGAATGATTCTTTGGTCAATTGGCAAGAAAAGTCCCTAAACTTTGGAAAATTACAAATTTAGTCCTTGGACTTTGAAAATGGATTTTATGCAAAAAGGGCCTTTGTATTATCAATGTATGGCAAATTTGGTCCTTGTGAGAAGTTTGGAATAATGGCAAGATCAGTCCTTGGAGTTTGGCAAAATTGCACTTTTGGTCCTTGTTTAATACTAATACCAAACAGACACAATATTATTACCAAGCCCTTAGCCCAAATCCAACATAAGCCCAATCCACTTGACCTTGACCCCTCCCTTGACCCTTGACCCAGGTCAGATTGCAAAAAGACCCCAGCCACAAACCAATTTGGACCCTTTGTATTATTAAGGCTCGGTCAAGGAAAGTCAAACCCACCCAAAAGCGCGCCCTTACCACTGTTACTGTAGCTCCATCTCTTCCCCAACAGAAAACCCAAAACCATGACTGATTTTCACCATATTTTCAACCCCCTCCCATTCCATGTCCCCTCCAACTCCCCTACATTCCAAATCCTTTAATTACCTAAACCAAACATCAATTAATGATATAACCTGCTTGAAGAATTTTTGGCGCCAAATCACAAATGGACGGATAGGATGATTCTAGCCAATCCAATGGCTCAAGTTTGGTGGGAAAGATTCAGAAGTCATGTGGGATTGCTAAAAGTCTATAAAGTGGGGAAAGGATGCATTGTAAAAATCTATCTAGTGTAACTTTTATTTTTCATGTCGTTTTAGTCAAATTTTCAATTTCAGTTTATGTTGTAATCTTAAAACTTTGTATTTCAAGTTCTAATGATATAAGAAAGCCTCTGTGAAACTTTAATTCAAGTGTCAAAGTATATTTCAGTTTATGCAATTTCTCATTTTTATGCAAAATCTCAAATGTTTCAAATGATGTTGTTTGTTGTTTGTATGGACTAGAATAACTCATGTAAGCTCCCATATAGCTTTTATAAGCTATTAGATACACAAAAAAATCAGTTTAGAATCAAAACAGAAAAAATCACCAAAAATAGCAATTAAATACTTCAAAAATCAAAAATCACTTTGAAAAGGTGTTCAAAGCTGGAGCAAGGTTGATATTGGATGGCCTTGGGTTAGTGAACCTGTGGGGGTTCTATAGGGAGTAGTCCTTGGTATTTGTTCTTGGTTTTCAGCTAAATCACAATTGTAAGCTTTTCTAAGTATTTTTGCATTTTACTGTTGTGGGTGATTAGTGGTTGTGATTTCTTGTTCTTAGTATTCAATAGTCATATTTAAGTGTGTTTAAGCCTTTAAATCAGTAGCTAGTACTTTTAAATTTGTAGTTCACTAAAACTTGGTTTTAACAGTTAAAGTGGTGTTATCTTCAAGTCTCAGTTTTAAGTTGTTATTACCATTGGTTTAAGCTCATTTAGTTCTATTTAATCATAATTCAAGGTTTAGAATCAAGTTCATGGTTTACAATTGTGTTTTGATTTGAAAAACTTCATAACAGTTAGCCTAAAGGGGTGTTTGTTTTAATCTGTTTGATTGTGATCAAAGGAGTTTTAGACAGTAAAAGTCTTTGGTTTATGTCACTTTAGTTCCTATTACCTTAAACAAGTCAAGAAATCAAGTCCTCTTTAGCAAAAAGTCAAAAATCACTTTGATCTTGTATTTGCAGGCCACTGTTGGGTTTTTCAAAAACTTGACCTTGATTTTGTGTTCAAAAGTTAATAATCTTGTTATAATCAGTCTTAGTTCAACTTATAACATCATATTAAGTGCTTTAGATCAGATCAAATCTCATTTTGGTCAACTTTTGGTTTTTCTCAAAAAGTCAAAATTTCAAAAGGGTCGTTTTTGAATAAACTTGGGAATTTCACTGTGGGTTCATTAGTAGGATTCAGTCTATAAGCTCTTGGGGAATCAAAGTTTGGTTGGTGTAGAAAAATACAAAAATATTAGTTCTTGGTTTTTTAGCTTTTAAAGTGCTTATTTTATAGCTTGTCCTTGGTACCCCATCTGCACATCTGCCCTGTGCACAGAAACTGGTTCCATCTTGATAAGCTTGCATCAAGCTTATTACTTGTCCAAATCCTGAGTTCTCTAGTTCTTTGGAAAGCCAACCTGGTCTTCTTGTAATATCAAGTTTTGTTTTTCATTTTTGAGCTTATTCTCTAGGGCTGCTAGTAGCTTAAATCTTGTCCCATTTTCTGTTTTTCTTCATAACAGTCAAGTGCTTATTGGCTTTTCATAGCTTATCAGTTGGCTTCTTTGCATGATTTAGCTTCATTTCAGTCTCTCTAGCTTATTTGCATCTGTTTTGAGCTTTTGTTTCAAGTGTCAAGCTTATTTGAGCTTATTCCACAAAATAAGCTCATAAACCATCTGTTGGACCAAAAAGCTATCAAAACTGCTTATTTGACTTTTGTAAATTTTTTGTATTTATTAAAGTTTCATAATATTAGTATATAAGTAGTTTTCAAAAAGAAAAATCACAAAAACATCAATATAAAAATAGTGATAGCGTTTATTTAAGATTTTTTAGCTTTTTGATTTTTCTTTTCAACTTATTAATAAGCAAAACTTGTTTTTCTACTTTTCTTAGGTTTCTTTCATCATATAGGATTTTTAGAAAAAGTTTCAGATTTTTCTTTATCTTTTTAGTATTTATTATAATTATAAATAGTTAATAAATAATAAATAATTAGTAATAAATAATTAAAAAGTCTAAAAAATATATTTTCTGTTTTAAAATTAGTTTTATCATATTTTAGATTTTTCCAAGTTAAAATTTTATTTTTCCAAGTTTATTTTCTATTTTCTAGTATTTAAGTGTATTTTAAATAATAATTAATTAATAATAATTAGATAAAAAGTGTGAAAAATATATTTTTAGTTTTAAAATTAGTTTTATAGTATTTTAGATTTTTCAGAATCATAAGTTTATTTTTCTAGCCTTATTTTGTATTTTCTTTCATTTTAGAGTATTTATTAAGTAGTTAAAATAGTTTTTAATTAATAATAATTAATTAAATAGTGTTAAAAATAATTTTCCTTTTCTAATAATTTTCTTTTATTTTTAGGATTCCAAAAATGTCCTTTTTATATTTTTAGGTCTTTTATTTCTTAGTTTTCACTTTTATTTTGTGCGTCTGCGTAGTTTTTAAAACTTACGTTTACGTTTCTTTGATCTGGTTGTTGTGCTTTCCAATTCTGTGTCCAATTCCTTTCCAATCAATCAGTAGTGTAATTTCTAATCATAACCTTTACAGATCACTATCCTTAGTGATCATTCTATCCTCTGAATCAGTGTTGTACACACCATTGAGTCTCCTTGGGACTAAACGACCCGGGAATCCCCTGTATTCTCTGATCTTAATTGTATTTGTGTCTGAGCTGTTTTAAGTCTTTTAGACTTGACTGTTTTGCGCAGATCATTTGCAAATTTTGTACCAACGACACGTCGTCGGCATATAAAAAAACGCTTGACTTTCATTGACTTTTTTGCAAATTAAGTTACTAATTAACGAGATTTTAGTCGGTACAAAACTGGTAGAACCCTAAAAAGTTTGGCTGAAAATGATTGTGGGACCCACTTGATCGTCGGGAACTAGTCGTCGGCACGGTGGAAAAAATGTCGTCGGGGAAAGCCCCAGACGTATTAGTGCATATCTAGTACAAGCAAATTGGGATATTTATTATTTTTTTAATGTTTAACGTTCGCGACATGCAAATTGTGAAGAGAATAACATCCACAAATTCCTTATCAGCTTGAGCAAAACAATATTTAATTGATAATAACTATTTTCTATAGAGAAGACTTTTAAAAAGACTTGTGATTGAGAAAATGACATTTAGACTTCATTAATGTAACATTTATCACGCAACCAAAGTAGCACGACGTCTAGCATTACCTATGGTTTATCATTCACAAATTCCTTCTCTCGACCAAGACAATTTGATTGATAATAACTATTTTGTTTGTGTAATCACAGAAGACTTTAAGAAGACTTGAGAATATGGAAGACTACACTTATCTTGGATATAAAGTACTTGCATATATAATTATAAAATGTAAAATGACATCAAATATAAATACATCTTTTAATTTAGTAGCGTGTCAAATAGAAGCGTTTAAACAAAATTCAAAAACTAAACTTATTTTTCAAAAACGTTCGCCAAATACCATTTCTTATTAAGTTTCGTAAGCGCAATAATTAGATGTCTAAATTCTAAATCATGGATACATAGTTTCGTAAATTCTGAATCACATTGTTTTCCTTGTGACAAAGTCTTAGCAGAGTTTATAGTCTATCTAGCTAGACAATGTGATGCTATTGACGATTTCGATCGTAAGTTGAAACAAAACTATGGTAATGATTTGCCTGATTATTTAGTACGTACACTGTTTAACATTGTGCATGCAACTTTTTGGCCAAAACATAAGCGAAAATCTGAGAAAAAATAATGGTAGTATAAATGCTAATGAAAGTAAGTCGAGTTGTTTGAGTTTAAATATTGGAGACAGTTTGGATGGATTTGAGTTGTATAAGGTGTATAGAGGATTCGTTACACGAGTGACAAATACATGTTTTGTTCAGCTACATGATTTTGAAGGTAGAGAAGGTATAGTTCACATCTCGCAAATGGCTAAACGAGGATTATTTGCTATTGTTAATGCTAAATAGGTTGTGAAATGTGATCTAGAGGTTTTGGTTAAAATTACATCTATCTCGGGTCAGAAACTTACGCTATCAATGAGGGATGTTGATCAGATTACAGGAAAAGAGTTATTGCCTATGAAGAGAAGTGAAGATGGTGAGTCGTTGCAAGGAAAAACAAAGTAATCGATGGACATGTCACCTATAGAGTGGCTATGTAGTGAAAGTAGCGGTTACAGACGTAATGTAATGAATCAATGAACATGTCATTTCATTCCAAAACTCGAAACAAATAGCAATTTTGCATTCTGTTGTAATAACTTTTTTTTATTACGAATCTGATTCTTGCATGCCAAACACAATTTATGAGTTGGTTTTGTAGCAAGATTAGAAATATTCAAGTTTTATAGTATAAGGTATCCGAAAAGAATGAATAATTAGTACTTTTGATTGTCATCAAATATCTTTAAGAGGCTTTTGCAGGAAAGTAAGTCGATCATCGAATATGGAATCACAATAAAACGACCCAACCGAGATCAACCTAAAGAAAAAATCATACACATTCTTGAATCGTAGAAATCAAGCATTCGAAACTCTTTTAACAATGGGGTCTCTTGGAATAAGACACTACTACATAAATATGACCCAAATACGAAAACTATACACATCAAATCATATCCCTCCAGGTCCTCGCATCTTTTCAGCAATATGTCTCCCTTTTTCTTCAATATTACGTCTTTTTTCTTCAAGTTTCTCCCCGAGTTTCTTCCTGAATCCAAGCATTTTAGCCTTCGTTCCCATTCTTCTTAATCTATCATTATCCGCTTCTATATTGTCGTTATTTTCTTCATTACTTGCCACTATCATTGCTTGAGGTGGTGACGGTTGTTGCCAAGTGGGAAATATAACTTCTTGGTTATCTTCTACCGACCTGCGGGCCACAACTGCCACATCATGTGGTGTTGCTGGATGCTCCTCGGTATCTAGAAATGGGGTTTTCTCATCACTTTCTGCAAACTTTTCATCGTCTAATGAATCTGTTGTTTTATCGCTCGTGCTTTCTGTACTACATTTGCTGCTAGTGCCGACTTCTTGTGGTTCTTGTGGATGAGTTTCTACGTCACGGGCCTCGTGTATAATAGTTGGTTCGGTGGGGGGCTTCGCCATAGGCTCATTGGTGGGCTTGGTGATGGGCTCATTGGTGGACTTGGTGGCAGGCTTAGTTGTGGGCTCAGTAGCAGGCTTGGCGGCAGGCTTAGTGGTGGGCTCGTTGGCAGGCTTGGTGGCAGGCTTAGTGCTGGGCTCAGTAGCAGGCTTAGTGGCAGGCTTAGTGCTGGACTCAGTAGCAGGCTTGGTCGCGGGTTTGGTGTTGGGTTCAGTGCCAGGCCTGGTTGTGGGATCGGGGTTAGATTCAGGATTAGTCCAAATGAATGGAGCTGATTTTTGTGGGATCCAGTCGTTCTTTTCAGCTAACATAAAGGGAATAGTTACACTTTCGGAGTTGGGGAGTACCATGGATTCACGTATAGCTGTCTGTGGAAGTAAAATATGCATATATCATAAGCTTTACAAAAAACGAAGGTAAGAATTTAACTATTAAGGTCGGTTACACAAACTTTCCCCTTCAAAGTTAAAGGAATCCGCTAAGCCATTTCAGAAAAACCAACTTGAAGAACCAATCTTACAATGGTAGGAAAAGGGTGTTGAAAATACTTGAAATGTGTACGAAGTATCAAACTTTTCGATAGTTCAGAAGTCATACTTTGACCTGAAAAGTAAAACTTGCACCAACTTTCAGGAAATGAGTATTTCAACTAGTGCTGCCAATGTTATCCATTTCTAATATGTGCAACCTCCTAAATTGTTTCATACATATATTTTAAATATTAATGTAATAGTATTGTTTTCGTAGTCATAAATAATCATTAATAAATCATAAAAATATATTAAAAAAAAAGACAGAAAAGTTTGTGCAGATCACCTCAACCCGGCCCGTTTGACCTGAACTAACAAATGGTACCCACCCAACCCGCCCAATCTTGCAACCTACGCATAACCAACAACACGAAAATAAATGTTTTTATAATATAATTGATCTTACCTTGAGTTTATTAATTATGAACAATGCAATATGTCCACTGGTTATCTTGTGATCACCGACAGAAGACACCAAGCTCAAATCCATATCAGGCATAGATGTAAAACCGAACCATATTTGATCAGATGGGGGCGGTTTTATGTGTACCCGTAATGTTCCTCTAAGATTTGTTACCCGTATTCCCATTGAAAGGGGTAGCTACACAGAAGAGAAGATAAATTAATCAAAACCAAGAAAGTAACTTTTTTGCATACATAATCAATCAATGAGCATCTAAGCCCGACATTAACGTTAAACAAACCTGAGAGACTTGTTTGGCGACATTGTTTAGTACGGATTTCCACTTGGGTAGAGTAGAGGATCCTTGTTCACTATTCTTAAAACTTTTGGTCTCCTCTGCGAGGAAAAAAAAATGAAATGGTAATGGATCAAGGTTTGTAAATATAACACCGGTGTTAATTGTTACAATCAGATGTGAAGAAGTGAGTAACAAGTGCCGTAAAAAAATAAGTTACCAAGACAAATCTAGACATACCTGCACATCCCTTATCTTTATATGACCAATTTTTTGAGAATCTATTTCTGATTCGTTACATACTTACATTACAATAATTACTTGCAAAATGCACATCCAAAACACTAAAAACTTATTTTTATGGGCAGGGTGTTTGAATACTTATGATAAACAAATTTGCATACAAAAGATTATAAGGAATTACTGAACTTACCAAACTTGCGCACTTCATCACCCTTTGGTTCCATTGGCTGACTCGATCGTTCATTAAGCTTCAATTGTTCTCCATAATACTCAACACCTTCTTCTATAATATCCGATGCAACTTTATTTTCAGATGTCGAAGAATCCGAAGTTTCAGATTTTTCAAGCTCTTGAACTTCAAGCCTTGTTTCTATATTTAACACGGCTCCACCAGAGGCTCTACCAGAGTATTCAATATCAATTTCCATAACAACCACTTCTTTCAGATCCGATGGCAGAACCCTCATGCCATGAATATATGGTGGAACATTCCCGAGGTCTACACCAGTGCAGATGATTTCGCCGATGTAACTAGGGGTCCTTATGGTAGATAAGGTTCTCTATACACAAACAAATTAGTTGTAAGAGAAGTGATTATCATAATGAGTATTCCTAACTTAGAAGCACCTAATTATCTGACTACGATTTGTAACAATCACTTTCAAAACGCATCCTATGCCCCCGTTTTAACTTATCACACAAATTATATATCGTATTAATTTAGTTTCTAGTAAAACTATCATGAAATATGTCAGATAAAATTATATATCACACAAATTACATATCGCATTAACAAACAAAGTTAGGATCAAACATGTCGACAGTCGCCCATAATCTATTCTTAATGCATACAACCTCCGAAAAGATTTTTCTTCAAATATCATAACTGCAATATTGTTAGTTTTATAATCAAAATTTACTGCCTTGATTTATCATAGAAAAATCAAGAAATCTATAAGAAAGTGTTTCTATGTCAATCTGACCCTGTTTTGGCCCATTATCCGCCCAACATGCCACCCTAAGATTATTGGAGTTAAATCACGTTATAATAAAACAAATTAAAATAAAAAAAAATAAAAAAAAAATTAACAAACCTGAATTCGTGTTCGGATAGAATTCCGCAAATTCACATTAGTATTACTTTTGGCATCAAAGAACAACCGCAATATCAACAAGCTACAACATAAAGTTCCACCATCAGTCGTTACTTTATCATTAATATCCGCATCCGAACTTCGACTTCCACTTCCCGACGATATCGATCTCGGCGTTAACCCTTGAGCAATCTCCTCAGCTTTCTTACCTGTTTGTGGGGCTGGTGGCTTCCCAGACCCACCACCAACCGAAATTTCACTAACCCTTTTATCATCTCTACCCACTTTAGAAGTCTTTTTCGCAATTTTTTTCCAAAATTGACGAACTTTATTTGATGAGCCGTCGATCTTGATCGATTTATCACCGGTTTCGGGGTTAAAACCGATAGATGGTTTAAGAAAAGACGGATATTCAATGTTAAAAGATGCGAGATAATTGTGGAAATCTGAACGTAATTTGTTGAACCATATAAGCTTATCTTGGTCGTCACATGAAGCAAGACGTAAAGCTGTACACCATGATTCTTTTTCAGATGATGTCTCAAAATATATATAGAATAACTTGTTCCCATGATATATCACTGATGATTTGTTCTCCACTTTGATTGGGTATTTTTTTGCCCTGTAGCAAAATTATAGTACGGGTCAAAATGAGGTAGACCAAGTTGACCTGCGGATAATTTTTTTATCTACATAATGACAAGACTTACATATAGCTAATGCGTTAAACTATTAATTATGACTACAAAAATAATATTGCCACAACAATAACCTCAAAATTCCAAATAATGACTATGAAAACAATATGCATTAAAATAGACTTTGGGCGACTAAAAAATATATTACATTGACAAAAATGGGACAAATGAAAAAAAACACGTTAATAATTTATGCAAAAAAAAAAAAAAAAAAAAAAAAAAAAAAAAAAAAAGTGGTGAAAAACTGATAAATAATGTAGCAAGTATCAGTGTGTCTAACATTACCACTTTCTGGACGGTAAATCTGTAGCAGAAACAGCTTCTACAATACATCCTTTCAGAGAAATTATAGTGAGGCTGCCATCCAGTTCTTTAACAGTGAGTGATTTATCATTGATGTTTGCATGCTTCCGGACAGGTGAAACCTCCACAATCTCTATTTTACGTTTTTGTTGACGTGGTGCTTTACCAGGAGATGATGAAGTCTTTGGGATTTTTTCCTTTTCTAAAATCCAAACCGATCCCTGAAAACATGTTTATAACAAAGTAGTAAACAAACCTAATAATACCAGAATCAACTTAAAATATGGTGCAAGTTGGTACCCAAGGCCTTTGGTCTAGTGGTATGTGAGTTGCCCACCGACCTAGAGGTTGTGGGTTCGAGCCTCGTTGGAGGCATTTGTGAGATATATTGTGAAATAGGTGGTATGGGGTGTGAAATAAATCGTCGTTCCAAAAACAACGGTGTAAGTTGTTACTAGCTCACAACTTAAGGCTTATAAGGTGTTCAAACTTCTATTTTCTATCAATGTGGGCCCGGCTGTAACAAAGTTGTAATAAACACCCCCCCTCTTAAAGTTATATCGTCCGTACGAGGTCTAAATGCACATAATTAATGCCTGAAGAGATGCATGAGTCCCCAACTCACTACCCTGATACCATTTATTCAACCAAAGTCCAATGTGATAGGTTGACGCTATAATGCATAAATCTTAGCTAAAAATCATTAAGGAAGTTATTAACAGCCAAGAGCTTAGAGCTTATAAGGTGATCAAGCTTTTCATTTTCAATCATTGTGGCATGGATTGTTAGCAACAGAACCGAAATGTAAGTGGGCGATCAAACAATATGTAAACCCCAAGAATCCCATATTGCACTTAATAATTAGTTTAGTCTAAATTTTTTCCACATAAAAAATTATTGCACCGGATCAAGGTTTTAGATAAGGGATATTGTTGATTCTTGTTGGGTGAACAGAAAACTGTACACATGGGCTAATACTTTTATAACAGCATACTTTCTATTGAGCTTCCAGGCAGTAGAATATGAATTGTCTGTCGCCAATCTCGTATACTTGTTTGGATGTGCTTATGTTGTTTCAAATTGTAAAACTCATATATAATTAATCATTCGAGTGTTTGGATAATTCTGATCACATAAGGATTACATGTAAAATGACCCCTAAATTATCCAATAATCAGAAACGGTTTTGTTGACAGATAATCCCAAACACTAGACAATTATCTCCAACTTGAAAACGCGATCATATATTAATTAATAATTAGTTCTAAGACACAATGCCAAGCACCCTCTAAGTAAACTTTACAGCCTATAATACAGTTGTGGGGTACATAAAGAAATCCAAACCTTATTATTAAAAATCCACAGGATGTGCCAACCGTTTGAAACAATCTAGGTTAACGGTGATCCCAAGTGAAATACAGACCAAATAGATAGACGCTTCAGAGAGATATCAACTAGCCATTTCTATATCTAGTTCTCTATAACGCAATTCGATAGGGTGCTTGGCATAAAATATAATAACAAACAACTTTGACAGATCAGTTTGAGTATACCTAGAACAGATGTGATACTGATTTATACGATTAACTAGAGTCTAAATTTACACCTAAATCTTAAACAATCAAAGTTTGTCAAATTGATTTACTATTGACTTTCAAAACGCAAACTTTCAAAAGGCAATGCGAAATAGATACATATTTTGGTGTCGCTTTCACTAAATATCTTTCACAACAAACATAAGCATTTAATTCCAAATACAAGTAACAACAATCTAACTAAAACAAATCATTCCGAAAAAACAAACCTGCTTATTCGGAAACGAAAACTGAGCATCATCACTACCAGATTTCTTCACATCTTTAACACCATCTTTTTCAACACTTTTTTCACCCAATTTCTTAATCAAAAACAAAACCCCCAAAACTTCTAAACCAATAACCAAACACACCCCAATCACAATCCCAACAAACAATGCAACAGCCACCATGTATAACCCTTTATCTAAAAACTAATCTTTATTCATTAAAACAAAAAACCAACTTCAGAAAATGCATAAAAACATAAACCAAATAAAAAAAAATCCAATTTTTATGGTTAAAAAACGGGTAAAAAGTACTAAAAACTAATCTTTATTTATTAAAACAAAAAACCCACTTCTAAAAATGCATAAAAACATTAACCCAATAATAAAGATTCAGTTTTGATCATAAAGATTTGATTTTTATGTTTGAAAACGGGTAAAAAATGCAAGATTTGAGGTGGGTTTGTTAAAACGCGTTTGCTTTTTTATTAGGGAATATGAAAAATTTGTAAAAAAAAATTATAAAAATATAAAAATAATTTTTTATTTGTTAAAAGGTAGTTTAACTAGAAGGTAGCATATATGGCGTGGTGGTAACGGTTTACATACGTGTGGGATTTGGAATAATAGAATATTATTGACTTTAAACATTTTCTTGTCGACTACCTAATATGCGAAAAAAGTTTTTGTTTTGTTTTTAAAATTAAAATAAGATTTAATTGCAATTTTGGTTCTTGTGGTTTGGTCAAATTGCAAGTTTGGTCTTCAAAATTTTGAAAATACAGCAATAGTTCTCATTTTAAAGTTTTGGATTGCATTTTTGGTCCCTGAATAAAGTTAAATGACTAAAATACCTTTTGTATTCTTCAGAAAAAAACAAGAATAATTTGGTCATTTCACACTGATAAGGACAAAAAATGCAACCCAAACTTTAAAATAAGGATTATCGCTGCACTTTTAAAGTTTTAGGGATCAAACCTCCAATTTGACCAAACCACAAGGACCAAAAATGCAAATAACTCTTAAAATAAATTGATTTTTTTTTAGCAAAAAATAAATAGATATTAATCTGCTAACTTAAGGTTGTTATTTGAGTTTGGCGATAAAAAGCTTTACTCGTACTTGACCCTGACACCGAGGACCCCAAGCGCCAATTCCTTGACTTGAGCTAAGAGACGAACTTCTTAAATTAAATAGGTTTTTTGTATTTTACAATAGCCTTTTTGGTTTATAAAAAGAGTGTGTGTATATGTTGGGGTTGGGGGATGAGATAAGGAAGACGAAAGAGCGAGTTTTGTAAATTTTTTTTCTTCATATAGACTAGGGATGGTAAAAAACCCGAACCCGACGGGGAAACCCGAAACCCGAACTTATTGGGGCGGGGCGGGGCATGCTTATCGGGTTTTGGGGCCTTAACGGGGATTCTTATCGGGTTTGGGGCGGGGACAGGGCGCCCCATCCCCGCCCCGCCCCGCCCCGAAATATATACATATATCTTTATACATTTATGGGGATGATTTTTGTTATCAGGTTTGGGGATGGGGATGGCCGCCCCGCCCCATTGCCATTCCTAATATAGACCTTATAGAATGTTATTGTATTTTAAGTTTTAGTCCCTTTAAAATTTTAATAGTTTGTAAATTGTTGTGGTAATTCTTTGTAAAGTTATTAGAAAGTTATAAAATGTTTTATTTTTGTATTTTTTATGTAAGTCATAATTTATATTTTTAATGAATGAAAAATTAATTGGTTTGAAAAACTAAAAAATAAAATATAATTGTGGGTCCTAAAAAAGTAAAAAGAGTGTTTTGGCTTAAGCTATAAGGGATTTTATTATTATTATTATTATTATTATTATTATTATTATTATTATTATGTGAGTGAAAGAGAGTGTTTTGTTGAAGTGACATGACAACACAAAAAATGAGTTTTGGCTTGAACCATCATAACTGACGTTCTAAATGTCATTGATTGATACAGTATGTTAGCCTCACTCTTTTATAAAGATAACGTCACATACGTGAATTGGACTAGATTCGTAGTAAGTTGCACCCGTAGGGATTACTTATGTAAACGGGGCAAAGTAATAGTTGGATGAGCCTATAAATACCCCTCATGATTCTCCATGAGGGGTTGTGGTTGATCATTAGGTTTCTTGTATTGTGTTTCATCAATAAAAGTTATCATTATTTTCTCCTCCCTCTCACTACTTTCTCTCTCTAAGAAGATGAATCTCTTCATCTTATTCCACCAACCAAGACCTTCAAAAACCACATAAATCTCTTTAGTTCATCGATCCTAACAAGTGGTATAAAGAGCCAGGTTGTGTTTTGATGATTTATTGTGGTTTTTGTTCCGAGTTTTAAACTGTTTTTACCATTATTTTTGAATCTGAAAAAAAATTTCTATTCTTTTTGGTGACAACAGTTTACAAACTGTTTTGTTATGTGTCCTTTTTTGGTCAAAAAAGTCTTATGGGTTATTAAAGTCAACAATATCTTTCTTGTGTCTCTATCTGGTCCAAACAGATTTGTTAATACAAATAAGCCGTAAAAACGTTTATTTATATTTTACGATCTTCTAATGTTTTGTCGATAACAAACGTAAAATCATTTTAACGAAACAAATAAAATACGTAAATGGTTTGAGCCAATAGTTTACTAACACACTTACGTTTTTATATAAAACACTAAACAAATAATAGTGTTTTCATGTTATAGTAATGCATATGTATAACAACTAGTGTTTACATAATGGGTATATATATATACATACTTAGTATGTATTGTATTGGGTAATATAATGGGTAGAAGTCTAAGTATTTGACCCATTGACTAAATACATTGAATGTAGTTGGGTAAAACCCAAAGTTCATGACCCATACCCATGGAGCATGATCCATAACCCATGACCCATTGCATGACATCATGCATGAAGTCATAATGGGTATTATCCATAACCCATGGAGCTAACCCATGACCCATTGACTAGATGCATTGCATCTTCTAGATACATTGTATCTATTTGGATACCCATGGTCCAAAGTCCATGACCCATAACCCATTTAGGGGAGCGTCCTACGGATCCCCCAGTTTACACTGGACGGATCCCTCATGTAAGGGATCCGTGGGATCCGTCGAACAGTAGTGAAATTTTGTCTATAAATAGTGAGACATTTCTTCATTGTAACTCACCCTTTCACACAGATTCTCTCTTAGTGTTGTAAACTCTCTAACCTCAGATTCAAAGGATTTTTCTATGTAGTTTTGTGTTTGTGTGATTCTCTAGGTTCCTCTTAAAGGCGAGATCACCACCTCTTGAAGTCGAGCAAGCTCAAGTCCATGGGTTGCCAAGCTTCGTCATCATCAAGACTACTGATGTTATATTGTTGATAGTTCTTTCCTCTCTCATTAGAAGTGTTGTGTCAAAGACATAGGTGAAATATGTCTAAAGGGTCAAGTCGAAGGCATTAGTGAAATGTGTCGAAGATCCGTGTCAAAGGCATTAATGAAGGGTGTCGAAAGTCCGTGTTGAAGGCATTAGTGAAGGGTGCCTAGGAGTCGTGTCAAAGGCATTAGTGAAAGGTGCCTAGGGTGTACATTCGATATGGTGTATCGATGTACAAGATAGATTAGTTTGAGTCAAAGGATATTGATATCCTTGTTGATGTTGTTATAAGGAGTGGATCTCCTTTGGGATAGGTGTTGTGTAGTGTTGGGTAGTAGTTCCTCCTTTGTAATGGAACTCGATATCTAGCCTTGTACCGGATAAAGTATAGGCGACGTTGTGATAGGTTTGGTTCTACCTCGTGGAAGAACCCGGTGTCTAGCCTTGTACCGGATAAAGAGTAGGCGACGTTGTGAAGGCTTCTCCGCCACAAGGAGTTTGTGTTGTGTAGTGATTACGAACTCTCGAGTAGGTGACTCGGGGAGTGGAGTAGGGCAAGGAAGGTGTCCTTGTAGCCAAACCACTATAAATACTCGCGTTGTGGTTTTGTGCTTCTTATTCTTTATCTTTGCTTTACTTATTTAAATACTTATCTATCAACATCCAACACACACATTTAAATAGATTGACATAAGTCGATCTAAATAGTTTAAAATGAAGTTTTAATCGGTAAAACTATTCAACCCCCCTTCTAGTTTTCCACAATTGGTATCAGAGCTTCGTTACAAAGTTTCTTAGAGTATGTTGTACTTTAAAAACTTGATACGATCCATGTATGATTGAAAACTACAAAGAAGAAAATCTTTTAAAACAAATTTTTATGTTGGATAATGATAGATTATTCTAACAAATTCTTCTTAAGAAATTCTCTTGCTAGGACTCTTTCAAAGTCTTCATTTCTATCCAAAGAAAAATGAAGTCAACACTCAAGGAAGAACTGATACGCGTACAACGAGCGTTCGGGGTCAAAGGAAACTTCTTTTTCTTCGAGCAAGTTTTTCAACCACCTAGGCAGTGAACCTAATCGTTTTAGTGTAGTATTAGGGTAAGACTCGGGATTGATATCGTTCTCTAGGGGAATAGGAATGCTAGTGAGAAATTACTACGCTAAGGTTGGGGTTGAGGAAGATTATTTTTTTATCTTTTTTTATATTCTTTAGGAAATTGAAAGGTACGAATCTCGGGGTATTGAATTTGGGGGGGGGGGTATCTCCACCGATTACTCTATTATTATCTATTATAATTAACTAAGCTAAGGGGTAGTCTATGTCTAATTGATGTGTGCTCGTATGATGATTAAAGATGTATTTACCTAGATGCTATTACTCCATAGTTATCTCATATTGATGGTTGAATTGTCACGTCCTTATTCTTAACGCGTTGTGTCTTCTAAGGTCGTAGGGTATGCTTTCTTCCCTAACTCTTTGAGACTACCTTAAGGTTATTGCCGACAAAATCTCTATGATTCATAAACTAACTCTAAGGTTATCTTTGGGTTTTTAGCCTATAACAACTCTAGGCGATTATAAACTAATGTTCACAAAGATTACTCAAGCATTAAAAACACAACGATGGCCTATTGCAATCCTAGGCCAATTACAATTAAGATAAGAGACAACCAATCAATATTCAATACCTAGGTTTCATAGATCTAAGCAAACACACAAGTAAATTAGCCGGACATGGTGAACATGCAAGCATACACACATACAATTGAAGACATAATTAAATCAATGAAGTAAATTACTTATCTTGTTGTAAAATAGGGTATGAGAACCCTAAGATACTGCCCAAGACAGCCAAAAATCGTTATTAGGTTTTACTCCACAATTCTACCTCCCTAAAGTCTGAAAATTGGAATTCTATATATAGAGTTACAACTGCGATGGCGTCACTCTTTAATTGTGACGTCGTCGGATCGCCGCCAATTGAGTTTCGTTTTGACCACGTCAACTTTGTGACGACATCACCTTGTGGTTGTGACGCCGTCGGCTTCATCTTCTGACGCCGTCAGAATCTGAATCTAGGTCGTCTGAGTTGTGACGCCCTACTCTTTAAAGCCTGACGCCGTCAGGTACAAAATAGCAATTTCACTTCTGAGCCGTCGCAATTATAGGGACATGTTGCGATTGCATCGCCCTTTGACTGTGACGCCGTCACCTTCAATTCCAGCAGCTTGAGTGTCTTGATCTTGACTTTGGCCATTTTCTGGAAAAATTCTGGAAAATTTATATCTTTAGAATCTGGAAAAATTCCTGCAAAACATCCATTATGACTCGATACAAACATTTGACTCTAACAAACACACATATATATCTTTTCAATAATCGTAATTCTCATGTTCACGTTCTTTTTGAAAACGTGTGTAATCTTCCCTACACTTATCCCTTTTGTAAAATACCTTTATATGTAATTAAGACGAGGTTAAAGACAAAATAAAGCATTTTCACAAATTCAAACATGAGAATAAACAACCAATAAAAAGATATACGACACACAAACAAGCAAACAATTAAGCATCGGTTTCCTCCCACGAAGCGCTTTTCTTTATTTATGAGTCTTGTAGCTAGACTCGAAGTCGTGCCCCTACGTTCCTCTTATTTTAGAAGCCCATTCGATTTCCTTAACTCTTCTCTCATCACGAATATACTCAGGGCCTAACTCTAGACAAGCGGTGTAGTAAACCTTGTTCTCCCAATCTGCTTCAAAGGCCGGAATGTTGTCTACATCTAGATAGTCAATACCCTCAAACTTCTTATTTTTGTAGGGCATTATATACTTAACACATTCGGTCCCGTTTGAGAACTTGGCTATTCCTTCCTCTTGATCATAAACCATCTTAGATTCATCAATAAATGGTCTCCCAAGTATCACATCTCCTAAAAACCCATCAATGATGCCCTTAACATTCTCCAAGATCATGAAGTCACACCTATATGTGAAGTTACCTACGAAGACATGCAATCCTTTAACCCTCCCAACATAGTTACTCACTTTCCTAGGGTGAAAGGGGTCCTTCATAGGTCCTAACTTCTAGTTCATGATCCAATTATAGTAGAGCCTTGACATTATGTTCATGGGTTCCTTATAGTCAATGTAAGTGTGATCCCTATATAAGTATCCAATCATACAAGGTATCTTAATGTGTTTAGGGTCACCACTTTTTATGCAAGGCTCGAAAGGTGGTCGCGGGAAGTTAACTACGTTATAGTGATAGGCGGTTTCCTTCCCATTAGGGTATGAATCGAAATACTCCCTAAGTTCCTCCTCCTCTTTGCATCCTTCCATAACTTCTAATACCTTATAATCTCCTTCTTCTAACTCATCATCAGAATCACTTGAGGTCGAATTACTATCTAAAGTACCAGTAGATTCCCTAAAGGCTTCCTCAAGTGCACTTTCAATTATCCTATTCAATTTCTTAAGCTCTCCAATTTCACTAACAATGCGAGCTCGGAGTTGGTTGGAAAAAGTTGGATCAAGTGGTAGGTTGTTGTTTGGTGGGATATCACCTTCCATGATGAAAAGTGATGAGGTTACGAACAAAGGTCACGAAGAAGAGGGATAGACTACGAGGAAGCTAAAAAATGAGAAAAAAGCTTACTTGATAGGAATCAAGAAAGGGAACCTAAACGAGATAGACTCCTAACTAGCTATTCTATTCCCCGGCAGCGGCGCCAAAAACTTGATACTCGTACAACGCGCGTTCGGGGTCAAAGGAAACTTCTTTTTCTTCGAGCAAGTTTTTCAACCACCTAGGCAGTGAACCTAATCGTTGTAGTGTAGTATTAGGGTAAGCCTCGGGATTGATATCATTCTCTAGGGGAATAGGAATGCTAGTGAGAAATTACTATGCTAAGGTTGGGGTTGAGGAAGATTATTTTTTTTATCTTTTTTTATATTTTTTAGGAAATTGAAAGGTACGAATCTCGGGGTATTGGATTTGGGTGGTGGTATCTCCACCTATTACTCTATTATTATCTATTCTAATTGATTGTACAATAATTCGTACGACCAGGCCTTCGATGGTGATCGAAGGGTATGAGGGGTGATATGCTTGCGCCAAACTTGTAGTCAATCTGCAATAAGAAATAGTAGACACTTCGTTAAGTGATTGCGCAGGGGTTGGGCCCTGCGAACCACCTCCGGTGTGTGAATAAGTATGTGATATGAGTTATGGATAATATGATGTATGTGAAATAATGTGTTGAGTGAACATACCATTGAAATGACTCGTCCAATCTATTTATAGGTGATGAAAATAGCTTGGAGAGTGTTAGCACACGTTTAGGAGATCATGGGGGGCGTCCCCTGATTTATGGTAACCGCTAGGGATTCATCCCCACTATCTCGGACTTGGCGGGGAAGCTAAGGACATAGTGGGAATGTGGGGGAAGACCAAGTCAAGGTTCTTGTTTGTCTTGGCATCTTCAAGAGAAGACACCGAAGGGCATAGGCCTTCGGCTGGCGAATTCCCAACTGGTAACCATGTCAATGATGAATGGTTTTACGCCACCAATGACTTATAAAGAAAGACTTAGGTCTTCGTAATGTAATTTCGACTAAGGCCGAAGGGGGGTCCTTCGACCTGATCGGAGGGTACGTCATCAAGCCCCCCAGTCGAAAGTGATATGTACGAACCAGAAATATTGCTTACGACTCAGAAATAAAAACGAAACCTCTCCTTCGTCACAAAAACGAACGAAGATGAAAAGTCTAGTTAATATTGACCGTAATAAATGCATAGTTAATTATAACTACCCCGTTTTCCTCGGTACTAGTAAACATCCTTTCAAAATTTAAAAGAGGTTTGAAATCCGGTATAAAAGGGATAGCACGGACACGTGTAGGGCTAAGATGCAATACTTGTAGGGTATATAAAATGCAAAAATCAGTAAAACCCTAACAAAGTAACTTTCGCCCAAAGTTTTTTCACCTACCAAAATTCCTTTCGATCAAGCCTTCGACCAAACAAGGTAAAGCGCTCCTTCTTCTCCTGTATTTCCAATATTTTTTGTGTTTTGTAGAAGGTGTCATGTCAACCAACAAAAAATTTGTTATAAAACAACAAGGTTGCACATTAACCAGGGAGGAGCTTAAAGCGTTCCTCACTGATTATCCCATTCCAAAAGAACACAAAGTAATGCTACCAAGTAAAGATCAAGGGATATTCGATGCCCCTGAAAATTATGTAGGCTTGTATATCCATGCTTTCACCACTTCCAATCTTAGGATACCACTGCATCCTTTAATTTTAGAATTCCTCCGATATTATGAGGTACACATTTCTAGGTTCAACCCTTTTGGCCTAGCCAAGCTGACAACATACATTGTGATGTGTAAAGCCTATGGGTTTGAACCATCCTTGACTGTGCTTAGGGGTTTTTTAAATCTATATCCGGGAGGAGATTGGTTAACTTTGGCCAAAAGGGGTGAAAGGGATGTGCCCATATTGATAGATAGGCCTTTTACAAACATAAGGAACTGGAAAGGCAAGTTCTTTTATATTCAGACTACCATTATCCCTCCTGGATACTCTACATTGTTAAACCCAGACTTTCAATATGATGAGAAAAGGTTCACTGATCCATTGCCTTATACTGTGAGAAGAAACCCACTGTATCGGCGTTTGGCTCGTTATCCAGCTGACTGCCAGACCTTCCCTGAGCCAATCCTATTCATGGCTGGCATTGCTGAGAGATGGGAAGGGTCTCCGTTGGTACCTGAGATAATTTGTGATGGAGAAAGTATGTATTTTTTAAATTATCATAAGAAACAAAAACTTATATTGCTGATATTTATCTTATCTGCTTCTTTTTGCAGAGATGTCATTCAGGAACTTTGTCGTGGATGGAGGTGCCAAAGAGGTTAGTTTCCTTCCAAAGAATCCCCAAGAAACAAGCTATGGCGTGGGCTCCCCTTCGGTGTCTATAAACAAAGACGAGGTGGAAGCCCATCCTGCCAAACCTTTATCTTCTGCTCCTCCACCAAAGGAACCCATAGATGTAGAAGATCAGCTAGTGGAGAATATTGCTGACTCAGACGAACCAGTCTCCGATCAACCGTTGGCCATCGCAGGACCCTCCGGCATAGGTGAGAGAGTTCGAAGCAGGAAAGGTGCTAGTGCCAAGGCTACGAAATCTGATTCAAAGAGAAAGCTTCTTCTGCCTACTCCTCCCTCTCGAACCACCCGGCAAAAAAGTGCCCAGGGTAAGGCTGTGGTATTTCCAGCCATCGAGGGGCCCAGCGGTGATGACTTCCATGGTAAACTTCTTACTTGTGAAATAAAATTAAATACCCAAGATCATATATTAATGAAATTTACTTTTGTAATAGGACTTCCTGATACAAAGGAGCTTCCTTCTCCCCAAGCTTGTCACCAAATTATGAGCCATGTGATCCCCTCCAAGTGGAAAGAGGTGATGAATAGTATGTCGATAGAGAGGCTTTGTGATCTGCATGATAAAAGCTATGTACGCCAGGGCATGCTTGACAATCAACTCAATGCTAGGACAAGGGAATTGCTCCGCGCTGTCACCAAAGCTCGAGAAGAAATGGATGCTATACTGAAGGGGGAGAAGGTTAGAGATCAAAAGTATGCTGACTTGGAGAAGAAGTGTGAGGAGGCATTGGAGGATTTTGATAAGAATCCCTTAGTTCAAGATCTCAGAGCTGAGAATGAAAAGCTCAAAGGTCAATTGGCAACGAGGCTGAGTGCAACAGGTTAACTGTCGAAAGCTCTATGAGTGTTGGTTACAAAGAGCAGATATCTGTTCTTTCATCCAAATGTGGAGGTCTCGAACAGGAGAGGTCAAAGTTGCTGGCCCAAGAGATCAAGCTCCGAGAAAAGGTAGATGGCTTAAACCTCCGTCTGAAGATGCTGAATAAGGATAGAGTGGACCTGGTAACCAAAGTGATCCCCTACATTGCTATGGAACTTTATCATAGCGATGATGTGGGGATTGCGATTGGGAATGTGGTGAATGCTGCCATTTTTCATGGCAAGTGTACCACGTTGGAGGAGGTGGCAAAGACTGGGGAACCAGTAGTGCTGGAGAAAATTCCGTATTACAGGGCAACTCATGAAAAAGAATATGATGATGCAGGTAATCATTTAACTGCTTTACAGTTCCCTTTCCTTGCAGATGTGACGAAGGACCCATCAGCCTCGATTGAGGATCTGCTAGCCAAGAAGCCAAGGAAAGTCCAACCTCCTTCTTCCTCTAAGAGGACTCCGTCACCCCAGGTTCCATCTCCAGGCTCAGCTGACCCCACTCATTCCAAGGTTTAAAGAAGGCAACCATGTGGTTGTAATTTGATCCCCAGGGTGGTATGTACCCTGTTTAAAACAATTGTCTGTGCTCCGTTCCAGGCTTCGTGCCTGATGAAACAATTTACTTATTGCATGTTGGTAGTAGGCTACGGCCTAAGACAATAGTTTATAATGTTGGATGTTTTATGGCTATGGCCTATTTTAGACTAGTAAAACTAGTCATAAATCTACAACGAAGCCACTATGGCTCGAATTTTGCTATGTGTGATTCTTCTCTTATTACTTTTACTTGCGTAAAAATATTTTTTACAACCTAAGGCGTATGGTAGATGCATAGCCTCATTGTGTGTAGTTACTTCACCAAGAATATTAGCAATCGTATAATTTGACTGCTGACAGAGGGTCGCGACCCACTCCGTCTTGATCCTTTGGGCAGCGAAAGGTTTAAAATACCTTAAGGCCATATAGGAAAGTTAATGTGAAGTTGAGATGGATGTTATGCATATGAGCAAGACATGTTATTTAGTCTTTGTACATCCTTTCGACATTCAAACTTATAAAGCGACTTGGTGGGCAAATCTTTGTTGTATTGAACGAAACAAGAGATTTGAGGGAAATGTGTTATTATCATTAAGTGGGTAGGGAGGATTACATCATTTTAAGAAATGAATACTAGACGTCTACCATTAATGCTTCTTTCCCTAAGTGAGAAGAATGCAAATACATTGATTGAAAGCAAGTAAAATGTGTCCTTAGACATTGTAAGTTTCATACGTAGAACTTACGAAGAGTAGTGCCATTCCAGGTTCTATCAATAACGTCTCCTGCCAAGGTTTCCAGCTTGTAGGCTCCGTTGCCATATGCTTCCTTAATAACGTAGGGTCCTTCCCATGTAGGTCCCAGTTTACCCTGGTACTCAGCTTTGCTTGCGCTATTGAGTCGGAGGACATATTCCCCTGGTTTGAAGGTCGAAGGCCTAACTCGCTTATTATAGTACCTCTCAATCTTTTGCTTGTGGATAGCCTCTCTAATGGAGGCTATTTCTCTCCGTTCTTCAAGTAGGTCCAAGTTACTACGGAGTCTTTCTTCGTTGTCTACGACTTCGAAGTTCATTACCCTTTCTGTTTCAACACTTACTTCTGAAGGGATGATAGCTTCCGTGCCATATGTCAAGCTGAAAGGCGTTTCTCCATGACTTGACTTTGTATGCGTTCTATGTGCCCAGAGCACTTGAGGTAGTTCATCTACCCAACCGTGATGACAGTATCCCAGCCTTCGTTCTATTCCTTGTATGATGTCTCTGTTGGTAACCTCTACTTGACCATTACCCTGAGGATGGTAAACGGAGGTGAATGATTGTCTGACATTCAGGCCTCTGCAAAATACTGGGAATACCCCTTCGGCAAACTGCTTTCCATTATCTGAAATGAGGATGTGAGGTACTCCGAACCTACAGATAATGTGTTCCCATACGAATTTTTCCATGTGTCTTCCTGTGATGGATGCTAAAGGCTTCGCTTCAACCCATTTAGTGAAGTAATCAATGGCTACGACCAATAACTTTACTCCTCCAGGAGCAACTGGTAGAGGGCCTACGATATCTATCCCCCATTGACTGAAAGGCCATGCGGATGTTACGGAAGTCATATCTTGCTTTGGTAGCCTTGGGACTCTTGAGTGAATTTGACAAGCTTCGCACTTCTGAATGATGTCGACGGCGTCTCTGTGCATCGAAGGCCAATAATATCCAACCCTCATTACTTTTGAGACAACGGAGCGAGGCCCTGCGTGAAGTCCGCAGGATCCTTCATGCACTTCTTGGATGATGTTGGCAGCTTGCCTTGGCCCTACACAGCGGAGCCAAGGGGATAGGAAAGATCTTTTGTATAAGTAATTTCCCATGATCCTGTACTGTGGTGCTTTTATGCGCACCTTTCGAGCCAACTTTGCATCTTCCGGCAGTATGCCACTTATCAGATATTCTCTAATTGGAGTCATCTAATTCGAGTCTTCCTCCTGTATAACGTCAGATACCTCCTTTCGGACGATGGACCGATCTGTCAATACTTCGACCAAAACTTCCTTTGTTAAATGGGCAAATGCCATTGATGCCAGTTTGCTAAGTGCATCCGTCTTCTTGTTTTGGTTTCTTCGAACATGCTCTATGTTGTAAGATGTGAACCCTTCGAGCATTTCTTTGGCCTTATCCAGATATTGTTTGATCACAGGTTGTCTCGCCTCGTAGGAGCCTTTTATCTGGTTGGCCACCAGTTGTGAGTCAACGAAAATAGCCAAGTTTTCTACTTCCATATCTGCGGCCAATCGGAGACCTGCTAACAAGGCTTCATATTCCGCTTCGTTGTTCGTAGCATCAAATTCGAAACGAAGTGCATAGGTGTATTCCTTCCCTTTGGGATCAACGAGCATGAGACCTGCACCAGAACCATCGGAGCTGGAGGCTCCGTCAGTATAAAGTTTCCACCCTTCGAATGTCGTAGCAGGTTCCTTTTCAACAACCTTTTTGTCAAGTTTCGTTTCGGAGGGTGTTTCTGCTAAAAAGTCTGCCAATATTTGTCCTTTGACCGAGCTCCTGCCTTTGTATTCAATATCATGTTCTCCTAGCTCGATGGCCCATTTAGCTATCCTTCCAGATTTCTCCGGCTTTGAAAGTATCTGCTTAATTGGCTTGTCGGTAAGTACGGTTATGGGGTGAGCTTGAAAGTACCTTCGAAGGCGTCTCGCAGCATGAACTAAAGCCAAAATTAGCTTCTCCAATGCTGGGTAATTTAGCTCAGCTCCTTGTAGTACTCTACTAACAAAGTATATGGGGATTTGCTTCTTCTCCCTTTCTGCCAATGACACGGCACTGATGCTTTCGAAAGAGGCTGCAATATACATGAACAACACTTCGCCTTTGATTGGGGCTGTAAGTGTTGGTAGAATAGCCATGAATTCCTTGAGCTTTTGAAAGGCTGCTTCTGCATCTATGCTCCATTGGAACGTCTTCTTGTCCATGCACCCTTTGAGTGTTTTGAAAAACGGCAAAGATCTGTCTGCACCCTTCGACAAGAACCTGCTGAGGGCTGCTAGCTTTCCGTTGAGACTTTGCACCTCCTTGAGGGACTTAGGAGGCTGCAAATCTGTGATGGCCTTGACTTTCGAAGGATTGGCTTTAATACCCTGCTTGGTGATCAAATGTCCCAAGAATTGTCCTTCTTCCACACCAAAGGAACACTTCTTGGGATTTAACTTCATGTTGATGGCGCGAAGCTGATCAAAGGTTTCCTTGATATCGGAGAGCATATCTTCCTCTGACCTACTTTTGATGACCATATCGTCTACGTAGGCTTCTAGATTCCTGCCCATTTGCTTGTTGAAGGCTTTGTCCACCAATCGCTGGTAGGTGGCACCTGCATTTTTCAAACCAAAAGGCATCTTTTTGTAGCAATAAACGCCTTTCCCTGTAAAAAAGGCTGTCTTCTGCTCGTCTTCTTCGGCCATTTGTATCTGATGGTACCCTTTATAAGCGTCTAGGAAACACTTTAGTCGGAACCCTGACAGGGATTCCACCTTCCAATCAATTTCTGGAAGAGGGTAACAGTCCTTCGGACAGGCTTTGTTAATGTCAGTAAAATCTACGCACATTCTCCATCCTCCGTTGTGCTTTTTGACCATCACCGGATTGGCCACCCAAGTTTGATACTTCACCTCTCTGAGTATGCCTGCTGCCACGAGTTCGTCCACTTCTTTGCATGCAGCGGCATTTCTTTCAGGATCTAGACTTCTATGCTTTTGTTTAATGGGTTCAATATGTTTGAACTCGTTGAGCTTGTGTTCGGTGCCGAAGGGCTGTCCATCTATGGTGAGAGTTCTGGGGACCCCCGTCATGTCAGAATAGGTCCATGCGAAGACGTCTGCGTTATCGCGAAGTATCTTTTCCAACTCTGCTTTAAAGGAGGTTGGAAGTTGCTTTCCGATTACTACTGTCTGATCAGGGTAGAGATCATTTACCACGATGCGCTCTTCAGCGTTAGTGCAACTGAGAACATCTTTCGAAAGTTCCTCCGAAACCTGTTTGACCCTCTTGTTTTCCGTCGTAGGCCCCTTCATCTTATAGCTGGAGAAAACCGTTCCAATGCCGAAAGGTGTTTGGAATTTGATTGCGGCATGTATGGTTGAGACAACAATGCCCATCTTCTGCATTGCTGTTCTCCCTATCAATAGGTTGTAGGGAGATTCCGACCTTACGATCATGAAAACCAGAGTTTCTGTTCTTTTTAGCCTCCCTTCTCCAATCGTAACCTCTAGAGGGACTTCTCCCAAGGGCCATGAGTGTTCCCCTGAGAATCCTACTAAAGGTACCTTCGAATCTATTCTCTTCGACCTTATTGAGGGTTTGAGCTTTAGGAAACACCGTTCGTAGATAACTTCGCAGGAGCTACCGCAGTCAAGGTAGGCTCTGTTTACTTCTCTGTTGGAGATCAAGACTTTGATGACCACGGGGTCATTTGAAAGAATTTTTCCTGTGATTGAAGGGAAAGTGACATCTCCTACTCCGCACAAGGCTTCCTCTGCTTCCTTTCTCTTTGAACTAGAGTCTTCTTTATAAACCATGAGGATGGGAGCTTCGACAGGTGTGGTATCTTTTCCCAACTGTGTGTCGGAGGCTTTTTCTTTGCCTCTCTTTATACCCTTCACCAAATGTCCCAATTGGCCAGACTTTACGGCCTCTTCTATCTGCTTTTTGAGCTCTCGGCAGTGATTGGTGTCGTGACCGTAATCATCATGGAAATAGCAAAATTTGGAAGTGTCCCTGGGCCTCCCTTTGTTTGCCAAGCGAGGAGGAGGATCAAAGGTCTTCGCAGCCTTTTCGGTAGCGAGTATTTCTCTTGGGGATTTGGACAGATTAGCCAGGAGGCCGTGGTTGATGTTTTTGTGGTATGGGGTAAATCTGTCCCTGCTCTTATGTTTGTTCCTTGACCCTTCCCACGAAGGATGCTTCGGAGCCTTGTTGTGATTTTCCCTGTTTTCGCCCGGAGCCCCGTTGGTGGACACTTCTTTTGCTTCGATCCATGTGTAGGCCTTTTCCACTAATCCCTTATAGGTTGCAGGAAGATCAGTGGAAAGGAATTCAACCAAGCTTCTATTCCGTAGGCCATGTACGAAACCTGAGATGCGCTGGTCTTCGTGCAAACCCATTATCTGCAAGGTGTCATCAGTGTATCTAGTAATGAAGGCCCTTGTGCTTTCGTTCTCCTTCTGCTTGATGTTGTGCACTGTTAGGTGCGTTCTTGTGAACTTTTTCTGCTGGCTGAAATGTGACCTGAACTTGGCTTTGAGATCATCCAAATTCACAATGCTACCTGGTTTTTGCCCGTTCCACCATATACGAGCAGAGTCTCGTAGGATATATGTAAACATGTGACAGGCAACATGCATTACCCACTTCTGCATTCTAATAGCCCCTTCGAACAAGTGTAAAAAGTTATCTGGATCCCCTTTTCCATCATAAGTACCAATATGTGCGGGCATTTTCAACCCATCAGGCAAAGGGTAGTCTTCTATCCATCTTACGAAGGGTGTTGTGGAGCCCATGGGTTCCGAATAGAGGCAGTTAAAAGGTGGCATGTATGTAGGGGCAGCATTGTATGGGTTATGATTAGGAGGTATTCCAACAATGTTTTGATTAACATATTGGGGATAAGCAGTAGGTATATAAGGTGGGTGACTTCCTACAGGATACGAAGGGTATACCATAGGTTGTCCATAGGGCATGCTTCCGTATGGTTGAGTAAAGTTGGGGTTGTTACCCTGCCCGTTAGGTAGTGTTAGGAATTAGAAATTCCCGGTATTAAAGAGTCGGTCACCTCAAGTATATGTAATCGTTAGAAAGCTCGTAGTCGTAGTTCATTTAAGTTAAGTAGTAATTTAGTTTTGTAACACCATGGAGGACGGACGGGTCTTTACCCACTGTATGCCTGATCCACAGCCCATAGTGTGGCGAGTTATGTAAGACTATAAATACTCTCTACCTTCCAAGGCAGAGAGTTGGAGCTCATAATAATATCTTTCACTTTCTCTCACTAAGTTCCCTAAACCTCTAACTTTCTCTCTCTAGAATTCCATCTATATGCTACTTTGTGTTATGGTTTGATGTGCATGTGAAAAGTTATATCTTACAATTGGTATCAAGAGCCATGGTTAGATCATATCTTGCACATCTTTGGATTTATAGTGGTTTTTAGGTGGTTTTTGAGTTTGGAAAAAGTTTAGTGGTTTTTGCATCATTTGGGTGATTTCTTGTGTTAAAGTTTGAATTTTGTTGGTACTTTTATGTTTAGAATCATCAAAAGTGTTTAGGTTTTCATTTGGTAAGCTTGAATCATCTTGGTTGGGTTGTTTTTGGATTGAAAAGTGATGTTTATATGGTTTTTCATGCTAGCGACTTAGTTCACGGAATATTTTTCTTGGTAGCGACTTGCTTCGCATTTTTGTAGCGACTTACAGTGTTGGAGCTAGCGAGTTAGAGCTAGCGAGTTAAAGTACAAGTAGTGGACTCTCCACTACGGGTAGCGACTTGTGGTAGCGACTTGGTCAGTAGCGAGTTGCTCTTTAGCGACTTGTGTCTCTAGCGACTTGTGTAGCGA
>BPTQ01000004.1:48095797-48137358 GCA_019973895.1 Chrysanthemum seticuspe | reverse complement strand
TAAGTTAAGTCTATGAACACTATATAATAGTTTCGTAAAACATGGACTTAACAAAAACTATAAAAATCTTGCTCTTGAGGGGGAGTTGTACACGTTGTTCATAAACTTTTACAAAACGTGTGCCTCCGTTCTCTTTCTTAATTGAAAAAACTAACGGAAAAAGATTTTCTATAGTTGTAGTGAAGGGAGTTGTTTAGTTCATCTATATCGTAAAGGCCCTTCCTACTCTAAAGGTATTTAAACGAGGGGGAGTTATACACGGAGCTCCAAACTTTTCTCAAAACGTGTATGATCTCCCTTGGACGTGTAACCCTACTTACTAGTGCAAAGTTTAGTTTCCAAATTCTATCTACGAGGGGGAGTTGTACACGTACCTTTTAAACTTTAGCAAACAGTGTACACCCTTCCTGTCGTACATGTGAGAATACTTTGGTAAATGGCTTAATAGGTTTCATAAGAGTGTACATGCTGTCCTTCCCACATGTGACAAACGATTTCAAATTTTCCATGCACATGTTGAGGGGGAGCATCTATCTTAAACCTTTGATTTGAAACGTGATCATTCATCCCAATGTGCAGGTTCCCTCTAGTATGTGCAAAACTCTTTTCAAACCTCGAGGCACATATTGAGGGGGAGCAAATTTATGGAAATCTCATCCTTCCCGGAAATGCTATATCTACTTGATTTGTTGAGGGAAGTGATGTTGATATCTTTTAGAAAAAGGCAATCAAAAAAGTTAATTCTTTCTCTTGCCTCCGTGTGCAAAACATTTTCAAATACTTGTTGCACATGTTGAGGGGGAGTTCTCGTTCTAAAAATATCAAAAACAATTCAGGTACAAAATGCTTTGATAATATATCACAAGTATCTGAATTGAATTTCAAATGGTTTTCAATTGGATCCAATGGCAGATGAACAATACCAAATAGACCGACCAACTTTACTTTATGTACGATGATATAAGGATGATAAGGTTAGGTATGTGTTCCCATGATCCGCCAGAACCGGAGGGATCTACCCAGGGACAATCCACTAGTTAGTGTAGAAGTCCTTAGGTATGATGATAAAAGGAGAAAAATGAGATATGGGAAGAGTGCGGACTAAGACTGAGCTAGTACTGGAATAAACCCAACAAGGTTCTAGCTATGAAGTCTCGGTAAGCACTGAAGGGGTTGAAGAATTAAAAAGAATTGAATGAGAAAAGGGTGAAAACAAATAGCCCTCCATTTATTCAACCTTAGGGCAGAAACCGGGTTCACTTCATATGCTACTGATGGCAACATCGGTATTGAAGACAAGATGTCATGGACCTAGTGACGCACTGCACTTCAACTTTCCAAACCACTCAAGTTCCTCTTAAAAGGGCTTGTTTCATTCTCACGGGGAACAGACATTATCTATCGACTTTCTCTTAGAGATGGTTGATATTGAAGAAGGAGACCCTCTCCCTAGTCTCCGGCACAGGATCCAAATATGCACAAATTGAGTCTAGAGCCACGAGATCATCAATAAATCTCATTAGGACACTTTCAATGAAGACTCTCTGTTTCACACAATGTGGAAAGAGAGATTATATCTTGAGTCCTACGCATTATCCTTGTGGTATTGCCAGAACATCTGAGTGATGTGTTTACATATTCACAATGAAGATGGAAAGCCTTCTGGAGCCAACATCAAACAAGCTCCTGGTAGGTGGCATGTGAGATCTATTATATAGATCAACCATGTGACAACTGAACAGAAACAATGGGGCGATTCAATCTCTTGAATCAATCCTGGTTCAGGTTATGGATTCACGGATACCTTTGAAAAAACCGGTCTTTGTGCTTAAAAACTCTTTTCTTTAGCACATCGACTGTGTACTCATTTTTTTCAAACCAAAAGGTATTTTTATGATTGATAATTGATTTTCAATAAAACCTTCGTTGTATTGCAAAAACAATTTCTATTGAGCAATACACGATTGTTTTTCAAATCTCTTTTCATCAATCAGTGGACTTAAAATTCGCTGGTTCACTCACTCCGTGTTGTCTTCTTTGAGATGTTCCGGTTTGAGAACAGCTAGAACAGCTGCGAAACCCTGTCAAGGAGATTCTTATGAATCCTACCTGATCACAGGCAGTACTTGTACTGATCAACGGGGAACCGTGGGCCGTGTACCTCAATTCAACGAAAGTGATCAAAGACACTTTCGTGCGATTTATTGCTAACTGTTGTATGCAGGTACCCCCGACGTTTGCAGCTGATCAGAATGAAGCGGTCAATCCATAGCCGCATGCTCACTTAACACATTCAACTCAAAGAAATCATGATTAGTGCATCAATGACTCTGATATTTTCACTCCAAGCTTCTGCTACGCTGCTGCCAATATCATGATTCAACAAATGCTTCCGCTACTCGGACGAGAAGAATTCATGATCCAGATTGTGAGCATGTCGGTCCTAAAGTCACAACACCACAAAGGATACCTCAGAGATTGATGATAGCTGATGATCTCCAAAGATGGCTCAAACTTATCATCACGTGGATCAGTAAAAGACCTCCACTTGGAATAACCAAACATGCAATGTGAAGAATCAATGACTACGAGCTCAGGAGCAAAGAACTACATCAAGAATGCAAGATCAATTGTTAAATGTAATATCTATTTGCATTCAACGTAATTTTGGTACATGATTGAGGTGACCTCCCTTAGGGGGAGATTGTTAGGAATTAGAAATTCCCGGTATTAAAGAGTCGGTCACCTCAAGTATATGTAATCGTTAGAAAGCTCGTAGTCGTAGTTCATTTAAGTTAAGTAGTAATTTAGTTTTGTAACACCGTGGAGGACGGACGGGTCTTTACCCACTGTATGCCTGATCCACAGCCCATAGTGTGGCGAGTTATGTAAGACTATAAATACTCTCTACCTTCCAAGGTAGAGAGTTGGAGCTCATAATAATATCTTTCACTTTCTCTCACTAAGTTCCCTAAACCTCTAACTTTCTCTCTCTAGAATTCCATCTATATGCTACTTTGTGTTATGGTTTGATGTGCATGTGAAAAGTTATATCTTACAGGTGGGGGATAAACCCCTTGAGGGTAAGATTGAGCCTGAAAAGGTGGGTACATACCATGAGGAGGAAGACTTCCTCCCCTGTTTAATTGAGATGGATCGCCTCCTACGCCAGATGCGTGAGAAGGATGCAGTGGAACCCCCATTTCCGTTCTTCCCAGATGAGCCGCCAAGAGTGGTGGCAAATTAACCTCCGTAGCCTCCCTTCGGTGACTCCTTCCATTGGAGCCTTCCATCGTTCCTTCCCTTCTTGTCGGAGCCCGCTCCGGAGCGTCTTCGAAACCAACCGACCTTCCGCTAGGCCTTCGACTGTTTGGAGACCCTACCCTTAACACCAAACGAGTAGCCCCCAAAGCCAAGGGCCTAGCTTCCATTTCTAACTCTTCGTCATACTCATCGCTTGAGTATTCTAACTCCCTACGCATTTCCACATTCCGGTCTTGCCTCCTTCGAGCTCTTAGTAAAGATTCTAATGCTTCAATGTTAGCTTCGACAAACGCCGGACTGATCACCGGTTCAGGGTTAGCTGAGGTTGAAGCATGATTGTTGGGAGTTATTTCAGGGTGAGATCGTGTGGTAAAAGTGGATGCGGTTATATTGGGAAGGTTGCCAGGATCATTGACTGGGATTGGTGTCAAGGTCGAGAAACCCGGAGGGGGTGTATCTTCTCTTCCTTGGGTCATGCCGTAAAACTAGTGAGAGCGATTGACTGGGTGTAAGTTTGGAATGACGAGACCAATAGTAGCGGGTCCCACGGATGGCGCCACTGATTGTACAATAATTCGTACGACCAGGCCTTCGATGGTGATCGAAGGGTATGAGGGGTGATATGCTTGCGCCAAACTTGTAGTCAATCTGCAATAAGAAATAGTAGACACTTCGTTAAGTGATTGCGCAGGGGTTGGGCCCTGCGAACCACCTCCGGCGTGTGAATAAGTATGTGATATGAGTTATGGATAATATGATGTATGTGAAATAATGTGTTGAGTGAACATACCATTGAAATGACTCGTCCAATCTATTTATAGGTGATGAAAATAGCTTGGAGAGTGTTAGCACACGTTTAGGAGATCATGGGGGGCGTCCCCTGATTTATGGTAACCGCTAGGGCTTCATCCCCACTATCTCGGACTTGGCGGGGAAGCTAAGGACATAGTGGGAACGTGGGGGAAGACCAAGTCAAGGTTCTTGTTTGTCTTGGCATCTTCAAGAGAAGACACCGAAGGGCATAGGCCTTCGGCTGGCGAATTCCCAACTGGTAACCATGTCAATGATGAATGGTTTTACGCCACCAATGACTTATAAAGAAAGACTTGGGTCTTCGTAATGTAATTTTGACTGAGGCCGAAGGGGGGTCCTTCGACCTGATCGGAGGGTACGTCATCACTAATTAACTAAGCTAAAGGGTAGTCTATGTCTAATTGATGTGTGCTCGTATGATGATTAAAAATGTATTTACCTAGATGCTATTACTCCCTAGTTATCTCCTATTGATGGTTGAATTGTCACGTCCTTATTCTTAACGCGTTGTGTCTTCTAAGGTCGTAGGGTTTGCTTTCTTCCCTAACTCTTTGAGACTACCTTAAGGTTATTGCCTACAAAATCTCTAGGATTCATAAACTAACTCTAAGGTTATCTTTAGATTTTTAGCCTACAACAACTCTAGGCGATTATAAACTAATGTTCACAAAGATTACTCAAGCATTAAAAACACAACGATGGCCTATTGCAATCCTTTGCCAATTACAATTAAGATAAGAGATAACCAATCAATATTCAATACCTATGTTTCATAGATCTAAGCAAACACACAAGTAAATTAGCCGGACATGGTGAATATGCAAGCATACACACATACAATTGAAGACATAATTAAATCAATGAAGTAAATTACTTATCTTGTTGTAAAATAGGGTATGAGAACCCTAAGATACTGCCCAAGACAACCAAAATTCGTTATTAGGTTTTACTCCACAATTCTACCTCCCTAAAGTCTGAAAATTCGAATTCTATATATAGAGTTACAACTACGACGGCGTCACTCTTTAATTGTGACGCTGTCGGATCGCCGCCATTAGGGTTTTGTCTTGACCACGTCAACTTTGTGACGGCGTCACCTTGTGGTTGTGACGCCGTCGGCTTCATCTTCTGACGCCGTCGGAATCTGAATCTAGGTCGTCTGAGTTGTGACGCCCTACTCTTTAAAGCCTGGCGCCATCAGGTACAAAATAGCAATTTCACTTCTGAGCCGTCGCAATTATAGGGGCATGTTACGACGGCGTCGCCCTTTGACTGTGACGCCGTCACCTTCAATTCCAGCAGCTTGAGTGTCTTGATCTTGACTTTGGCCATTTTCTCCCTATGGGGAATTGATATCGTGGGACCTATGCCTATGGCTCCTGGAGGGGTCTAATTCTTATTGGTGGCAATTGATTACTTTACAAAGTTGGTTGAGGCTAAACCTTTAGCCTCCATTACGGGGAGACAGATCGAGAAGTTTGTGTGGGAGCACATTGTGTGCATATTTAGAGTGCCCCACATCATCATATCCGACAATGGCAAGCAGTTTGCCGAAGGAGTCTTCTATGACTTCTGTCAAGGGCTTAATATAAAGCAGTCTTGGACGTCCGTCTACCATCCACAAGGTAACGGACAAGTGAAGGTTACTAATAGATACATTTTCAAAGGGATTGAAAAAAGGCTGGGACGAACTTATCACGGATGGGTGGATGAGCTTCCTCAAGTACTATGGGCTCATAGGACGCACCCCAAGTCAAGCAATGGTAAAACCCCCTTCAACCTAACATACGGAACAGAAGCGGTCATCCCTTCGGAACTGAGTGTGCATACGGAGCGTGTGGCCACATATGAAGCCTCTCAAAATGATGAAAAGATCAGGGAGAACCTTGATCTGTTAGAAGAAAGAAGAGAGATAGCTTCCATCCGAGAAGCCAAGCACAAGCATAAAATCGAAGGCTACTACAACAAAAGGGTCAGGCCTTCCACCTTCAAGCCTGGAGAATATGTGCTACGCATCAACAGTGCAAGTAAAGCAGAATACCAGGGGAAGCTAGGACCTACTTGGGAAGGACCCTATGTAATATCTGAGGCCTACAGCAATGGAGCCTACAAGCTGGCTACTCTTCTCGGAGAACCCATTGACAGAACATGGAATGGTACGAACCTCCGAAAGTTCTATGTTTAAGAAGTATTTTTACTTTTCATTCTTGTAATTAAAAGCTTCTCATGGGAAAGCAAGCATTATTGGTAGTTGTCTAAGTATTCATTTCAAGAATGATGTAATCCTCTCTACCAATTCAATGATGAATAATACATTTCCCACAAATCTCTTGCTTCGTTTCTAAAACAAAAAGGTTTGTTTAGCCAAGTCGTTTATGAGTTTCAATGTCGAATTGGAAGGCATACGGTGTAACAAACACCTCATACCACTACTTAGGCCTACCAACAATTCATATTAACTCTCCTATCAGTTTATGGCAATTATGAAAATAAAAACTAACCATATTACTTAAAGGATTTGAGATAGAGTGGGTCGCGACCCTCTGTCAATGATCAAAGTTGGTCATTATATTCTTGGTGTTGTAATTTACACACAATGAGGTTGTTCAACCTTAGGTTCTAAAGTTTAAGCGTTGGAAAAATGGCGTAAGATAAGTTCACAAGGCAAAAATAATTAAGTGTGTAGGAATATCTTCCCACACAACAACATTCAAAATAAGGGCCTGAGCCCTTATACCTGCATACGAGGCTGAAGCCTCGTTCAAATTGTCTTTGGCCGAAGCCATGCATCACAAATAGTCAATTGTTTAAAGTAACATACCAACAAACATTAAATTGTTTTAAAAGGGTACATGCTACCCTTGGAACCAAATTACTGCCAACAGGGCATCCTTCATTCTTGCTTCTGAGGAGATGGAGTAGGAGATGGAAGAGCTGAGGTAGGTTTGTTGGAGACCATCTTCTTTGTTGGGGTCGTAGGCTTGATCTTGCGCGGATTCTTCGAGAGGAGGTCTTCAAGAGGTGCCATGGGGTCTTTGGTAGCTTCAGCCAAGAAAGGGTACTCTGCGGTTGCAAACGCATTTCCCGCATCTTCATATTCCGCCTTCGATGAGGGACGATAGCAGTCAACTGTGGAGAGGTCTACGGGCTTACCTGTTTTAGCCACCTCCTCCAGAGCCAAGCATCATCCATGGAAGATAGCTGCCTTGATCACTTTCCACATCGCAACTCCCATCTCATCACTATGATATAGTTCCATGGCTATGTACGGCACCACCTTTGATACAACCTCAGCACGGTCCTTTTGAAGCATTTTATACCTCATTTGCAGACCATCAATCTCCTCTCTCAATTTCACCTCTAGCTCCCCAAGCCTAAGCCTCTCACTTTCCAAGCTGGCACACTTTGCCTATAACACAACATTTTGGCCAGTGAGGCTCACCACCTTAGCCTCCTCTAACTTGAGTTTGCCACACTCTGCTGTCAACTCTACTATCTTATCTCGGAGGTCTTGGATGAGTGGATTCTTCTCGATATCCTTCTCAATCTCATCACACTTTGCCTCCAGCTTGGCATACTCTTGGTCTCTGTGCTTCTCCCTATCCAGCATAACATCCATCTCTTGCCTTGCCTTTGTAACTGCACGAAGTAACTCCCTGGTCTGGCCATTCAAGTGGTTGTCCAACACAGCCTGCCTTGCAACACTTTTATCATGCAGATCGCAAACCCCTTCGATGGACATATTATCCAGTAGTCCTTTCCACTGAGTAGGGGTGACATGATCCATAATTCGGTGGCAGGCCAAGGCATTCGGAAGCTCCTTCGTATCAGGAAGGCCTGCGACCAATAACAATACATAAGGGAAAAGTTAGTCATTACAATTAGCATTTTATATAATTCATAAGGGCAAATGCTTAACATGCATCTCCTCAACATCATCCGGTAATTCAAAGGCATATTTCACAACTTTCTTGCCTTCGACATTCTTCTGTCGCACGGCCCTGGATCCAGATGCTAGGAGAGGAGTCTTTCTCTTGGTCGCAGACTTGATGGCTTTACCAGATGTTCCCTTCCTACTCTTCAACCTGTCAGCTATACCAGTGGAGCCTGTGATTCGAACATCCTCCTCCACAGGATCGTCCGAATCTGCCACGTTCTCAACCAATTGGGAGGGACCCTCCAGCAATGCTTGTGGGGGTGCTGAGGCAACAGGCTCTGGTCTGGGAGTGTCCACGTCATTGTTATTGACGGAAGTAAAAGGTGAACCAACACCATACGACTCTTCAGCCTTCTCCGCATGCATAAAGCTCAAGTCTTCATCAAAGTCTTGATGCATGAAGTTCCTAAACGCCATTTTTGCAAAAAAGGAACAAGAAAAGATAAATATCAGCGCTACATTGGTCCTACTTAAATAAAAGTGGAAACACATACTTTTTCCATGATAAATGATTATGAGCTTCTTGGGAGACCACTCACAACTGTGTGCAATCCCAACCATGTACAAGATTGGCTCAGGGAAGGCTTGAATATCCGCAGGATACCTAGCCAAGCGCTGATAACACAGATTCCTTCGAACCTCATAAGGTAAGGGGTCCTTAAAACGTTTTGCATCAAACATAAACTCCTTATTCAGCAATGCTGGATAGTCAGGTGGTACAATGATGCTCTGAACATAAAAGAAGCTACCCTTCCATTCCCTTATGTTTGTGTATGGCCTCGTAACAAGAGTGGGCACATCTCCTTCAGGCCTTTTTGCCAAAGTCAACCAATTACCACCAGGGTACAGATTCAAAAATCCCCTCAATACCTTAAGAGTTGGTTCATAGCCATAAGCTTTGCACATAACTATGAATGTGGTGAGTTTAGCTAAACCAAAGGGATTAAATCGAGAGATATGCCCTTCGTAATACTGTATTAACTCTAAGATAAGAGGGTGGATAGGAATCCTAAGATTTGAATGGCTAAAGGAGTGAGTATATAGCCTTACGAAACCCTCGGGGGCATTGAAGATACCTTGGTTTGATTTAGGTAACATAACCTTAAACTCTTGGGGAATTGGGTAATCAGCAAGATGATCATGTAGCTCTTTAGAAGTCAAAGTGCATTTTTGTTGTTTAATTATAAATTCGAAATCCATGATTATTCTAATCTACGAGAAAATAGAAGGAAGACTTTACCTTTTGCTTCGGAGCCAGTGATTCTAAGAGGATTACTGCGTGTAAAAGGTAGACAGAGAGGGTAAAGTACTTTAGGGTTTCATCTACTTCCCCTTAAATACTAATTTTCTACCCCTTTTTAACCGAACACGTATCCTGTGGTTTAACCCTTATCCGGATTTCAAAAGGATTTTAAATTTTAAATGATCGTTTTGGTCAACAGAGTAACTTGGGATATGGAATCACTGTAGCGGGTAGTTAAAAGGTTTAGGTAGCATTAAATGCGCGAGTTAAATGCATGATTATCTTGATTAAGATGAGCTTTGCAACGAAAGGTTGATTTTATTTGCAGGATGAATTCGAAAGCAATGCCTCTTCGTTCATATGCATCACTTTCGACTGGGGGGCTTGATGATGTACCCTCCGAACAGCTCGACGGACACCCCTTCGAGATGTGTCGAAGCCCTTCTGTACGAAGGCCCAAGTTAGGTCTCTTGAATATTCGTCGGCATCAAACCATTCGTACACACGAAGGTTACCTACAGGGAATTCGCCATTCGAAGCCTTAAGCCCTTCGGGGTAAGGTTGACGAAGGAGCAACGGATAGGAGAACTACCTGACTTGGTCAAACCCACGATCTCCCTCTATTTCCTGGCTTTCCCGCCAAGTTTGAGAACGTGGGTCACTAAGCCCTAGCGGTTACTCACAAACATGGGACGCTCCCATGTTCTCCGACATTTGCGTAGAGGTGCCCCTAACCCTATTTCTTACACTATAAATAGGTTGGACGGGCAGAGGATTATGGTAAGCTCACTTAACACTCATCTCTTTACTTACACAAACTTAAACAACCATAACTCATACTTACTCTCACGGCGGAGGTGGTTCGCAGGGTCCAACCCCTGCGTAATCACTTAACGTAGTGTCTTCATATTTCTTAATCTCAGGTGAAAGACAATCTTGGCTGGAACATACACCCCTCATACCTTCGATCACCATTGAAGCATGTTAGTGCAATTTATTGTACAATCAATGGCGCCATCCGTGGAACACGCTACTATTAGTCCCGTAATCACCAAGTCTTGAAATCTTAACCGATTACGCTACTTTTCCGGCATGGAACCAGGAAGAGAAGATACACCCCCACCAGGTTTCTCTACCCTGGTGCCTCTCAACACAACTAACACCGATAATCTCGCCCCCATAACTGCCTCCACCTTCACTACACGATCTCGCTTGGAAACCACTCCCATACATCATGCCTCAACTTTCGCTAACAATGTTCTAGAAATTAGCCCTGCCTTCGTTGAGGCAAACTTCGAAGCCTTAGAGTCCTTGCTAAGGGCTCACAAGAGGCAATTTCGCAACACTGAGATGCGAAGGGAACCAGAGTATTCCAGTGAGGAATATGATGAAGAGATCGAGGTAGATGAAAGGCCTCGACCAATTAGCAGGGGGCATTCGGTCCTACAAAATGGTTCTTCTTCCATAAGGAGACTGATAAGGTTTTAAAATGTACCTTTTTTAGGGGTCCTTTAAGCCCTTATTTGATCACTTTTGTATCCGTTATTACTTAATATCGTTCCTTTTCACTTTTTAGGTATCTTGAAGGCAAAATGCTGGAATGACACTTATTCGGACGAAAAGGCACGAATATATGAAGAAAATGGCCAAAGTCAAGAATCGAGACACTCAGGCTGCTGGAACTGAAGGGGACGGTGTCAGGCACAAAATAGTGACGTCGTCGGACAAATTTTGTGATGGCTCATAAGCCAAATTGCTCATTTACAAGTGACGGCTTCAGGTTTTAAAAGAGTAGGGAGTCGCAACTCAGACGGCCTAGATTTGATCCAGACGACGTCAGAGACTGAAGGGGACGACGTCACAGGCATAAGGTGACGCCGTAGCAAGACTAACGTGGCCAAGACGAAACCCTAATGACGGCGTCACAAATCAAATGGTGACGCCGTCGCATTTGTAATCTTATATATTGAATCTGAATTTTTTAGTTTTCAGTGTGTAGTCTTTTGGAGTAAAAACATAAACCGAACCAAGGCTGTCTTGTACAGTATTTTAGGGTTCCATACCCTATCTTACATAAAGATAAGTGTTTTACTTCATTAATTCAATTATGTCTTCAATTAATTGTGTGTATGCTTGCATGTTTACCATGTCCGGCTAAATTATATGTGTGTTTGCTTAGATATATGAAACCTAGTTGTTAATTATTGTTAGGTTGTCTCTTATCTTAATTGTAATTCGCTTAGGAGTGCGACTAGGCTATTGTTATGTTTAATACTTGATAAATATTTGATAGTTTATGAATGACTTAGTGGATTTCGTTTACTAAACCCAAAGATAACCTCAAAGTTAGTTTATGAATGACTTAGTGGATTTCGTTTACTACACTTAAAGGTGACTTCAAAGAGTTAGGGAATGCACACCTTACAACCTTAGAAAACACAACGCGTTAAGAATAAGGACGTGACAATTCAACCATCAATAGGAGATAACTAGGGAGTAGTAGCATCTAGGTAAACACATCTTCAACTATCATACGAGCACACAACAATAGACATAGACTATCCTCACCTTAGTTTAGATAATTAGATAAGTAGAAGTAATCGGTAGAAATACCAACCCCCCAAATTCAAACCCCGAGATTCGTACCTTTCCATTTCCTAAAAAACATAAAAAGATAAAAAATAATCTTCCTCAACCTCAACCTTAGCGTAGTAACTTCTCACTAGCATTCCTATTCCCCTAGAGAACGATATCAAATCCCGTTGCTTACCCTAATACTACACTACAACGATTAGGTTCACTGCCTAGGGTGTTGAAAAACTTGCTCGACGAAAAGGAAGTTCCTTTGACCCTGAACGACGTGTTTAGCGTTATCAAGTTTTTGGCGCCGCTGCCGGGGAATAGAATAGCTAGTTAGGAGTCCACCTCATTTAGGTTTTGTTGGGATATGAAAGTGCTGAAGATATCAAAGTACTGAAGATATGGAAGTACTGTAAGCTGCAAAGTACTGGAAGAAGTTAAACAGTCAAAGTACTGCTAAAGACAAAGTCAAAGTACTGCAGATAAAGTCAAAGTACTGCTAGATTAGAAGAACTGTTATATTCGTTTATGGAAAGTATTGTATTCCATGTTTAGATTACTTGTCGTACAAGGTTATCAATTGTAAACCGACTAGGATATCCTTGAGCCTATAAAAGGACTCCTAGATTGGCATTAGAGGTACGATTTCAGAAAAAGAGTTTTAGAGTTTACGAATTAAGAGTTTAGAGAAAAGTTCGAATATCTTAGAGTTGTATTAGAGTATCTGCATATTAAGCAGATTTAGAGTTTTATTAATAAAGTTTCTTTTTAGCTTTGTTAAGTAAATTCCGCGTACTTAATAAAGATTGCTCAGTGTTTCTTTGTTAATAACTTAGGATTTATCCGAGGTTATTAAACCTTAACAAGCTAGTTTAGTTTGATTAAAGTATATCGATCCAACAGGTTTCTTTGCTTGATTCCTATCAAGTAAACTTTTTTTTCCCAATTTTTAGCTTCCTCGTAGTCTATCCCCCTTCTTCGTAACCTTTGTTAGTAACCCCATCACTTTTCATCATGGAAGGTGATAACCAACCACCATTCATCAACCTACCACCAAATGACCCGCCAAGAGGCCGTAATCTTGGTGAATACTCAAGACCAAGCCACCTAGGCTATAGGAACACCATTGAGCTTCCCGACCAAGCCCAAACTACGGCCCTGCGATCCGACACCATCCGGTTGGTGCAAAACGGATGTGCATTCCATGGACTTCGTTCCGAAGATCCTAATCAGCATCTTAAGGATTTCCTTAAAATTGTCGATTCCATCGACCTCGATGCTACTACTCGGGAGACCATGCGTCTGCGTCTCTTCCAATTCTCTCTACAGGACCAAGCTAGTAATTGGCTTGACCAACTTCCCGCCAGATCCATCTCAAGCTGGGATGATCTCACCACTCGTTTCCTCGCCCAATTTTTCTCACCGGAGAGAACTACCAAACTTAGGAATGACATCTTGATGTTCTAAAAACGTCAAGGCGAAACTCTGTACGAGGCGTGGACTCGATTTAAGGACTTGCTCCACAAAGTCCCTTAACACGGCATCGATCTTTGGCTTCAAGTCCAAATCTTTTACGATCGTGTCAACTTCTCAACTAAGAAATCCATCGACTAAGCGGCCGGTGGTAAACTTAGTAAACTCACCGTGGAAGAATCGTGGGGTACAATAGAGGACCTTGCCCTCTATGAAAACGAATGTTGGAATGACCCCCGTGAGTTGTCCAAAACTGATAAGGCAGTCTCTTTACCTCCCATTGACTCACAACCTTCCAATCGTAGGATGCTCGAACTTGAAGATCAAGTCAAATTCCTAAAGAGCTCCTACGAGACTCCTAAGCTCGAGCCAAATAACTTAGGAAAATCCTACAACAACCCTCCAAACACCAGAAATTCCACTAGTCTTGAGGGAATGGTGTCCAAATTCATGTCATCTCAAGAAGCTTGATTGACGCAAATTGAATCCGATTTCAAGCAACGAAAAAACGAGATGACAACCAAGCTCGACACCCTCTTAAAAGCCTTCAATGGACAAAGGGATGAAATACAGGAAAAAATGGCGGAGATGATGGACTTAGTGAAAGAGTACACTAAGACGAAGATTCCAGAGAAGGTGCTAGTGAGGAACGATGAGCACGCCACCCCCACTTTGTCTGTTAACGCCATTTCCATTGCTTCCGATGAGGATGGAGCAGTTGAGAAGAAGGAGCCTGAGAGCAGCAAGGATGGTAAGGATAAGAATGAGGCTCAGACTGATGATGAACCCAAATTCATCAAGCATTACCTTAAGCATGAGATCAGTAAGAAAACAATCGTTAACCAAGTGAAAAACTTTAGGTGCAATGATGTTCTTAGGAAAGCCCTCTTAGGTGAAATAGGAGATGAAGAGTATGACACCATGCCTATTGGACCTATGTACGAGTCGATTCTGAGAAAGCCAGTAACTAAGAAGCAAGAGATCTCTGGGAACTTTGTAATTCCATGTAGCATAGGTGACTTAGAGAAGCTAAATGCCTTGGCCGACCAGGGATCCGATGTAAACATAATGCCGCTGTCAGTCTATAATAAGTTGACTAAGGAGGAACCGACCAAGACCAATCTTAGACTTTCCTTAGCAAATTATTCATATGTTTATCCCATAGGAATAGCGGAGGATGTCTTAATTGAGGTTGCCAATATTGTCTATCCGGTGGACTTCGCAGTTGTAGACATTGAGGAAGATAAAAACCTGCCATTAATCCTGGGGACACCTTTCCTGACCACCGCCAAGGCAACCATCAAATGCGGTGAAGGGATTATGATACTCAAAAGTGGAAAAGGACAAGTTAGGATACCTATTGTTCCGAGATATCCTTTGAAGATTATGGAGAAGGTAAAAGATAAGAATTCGCAGGTCTCCAATAATGCCGTTAAGAAGAAAATGGCTGAATGGGAAAAAGGGCTTAGAGAATTCATGGTTCAAGGGTTAAATGCAACATTGTGGAAACGTGATAAAAAGTTAGGAAAAAACTATACCACGATACCACAAACTCAAAAGAAACCTAAGGAATTTTTGAATGGAGAAAAGGTGCTTTTGTATAAATCAAGAATAAAAGCATCATGGGGAAGGAATAAGCCAAGATGGTTTGGACCTTATACGGTGAAAGAAACTAATCTAAAAAATAAAACTGTTATCATAATAGACGATGTTGGAAGAGAATTCACGGTGAGCATACAACGTCTACAACCTTATGATGAAGGCTTAGTGGAAGAAAAGAAGGACGACAATGAAGTCACGTAGGGGCACGACTTCGAGTCTAGCTACAAGACTCATAAATAAAGAAAAGCGATTCGTGGGAGGCAACCCATGCTTAATTGTTTGCTTGTTTGTGTGTCATATATCTTTTCATTGATTGTTTATTCTCATGTTTGAATTTGTGAAAATGCTTTATTTTGTCTTTAACCTCGTCTTAATTACATATAAAGGTATTTTACAAAAGGGATAAGTGTAGGGAGGATTACACACGTTTTAAAAAGAACGTGAACATGAGAATTACAATTCTTGAAAAAGCTATATATGTGTGTTTGTTAGAGTCAAATGCTTGTATCGAGTCATAATGGATGTTTTGCAGGAATTTTTCCAGATTCTAAAGATATAAATTTTCCCAGAATTTTTCCAGAAAATCGCAGACCAGTTTCAGTCAGGATAACCTGATGGCGTCAGGATCGCAACCTGACGGCGTCAGGAGGAGCAGAAAAAACTTATCTTACTTTCTCTCGTTTTCTGTGCTACTTATAAATTTATGGAACTACATCTTGTTGTGATTTATCTTTGTTTGGCTTGATGCTTTGGGTTGTCTGTTTTCTTCAAGTGTGCATGTTTAATTTATCAAGAAGAAGATACATAAGATGAGAAGGAGCTTTTCACGCAAACATTCTTCTTGAAGAAATATGTAACCACCACTTCACACGGATCCTACCGAGCTAATCAGGGGAGTACTAGTTTCTTTCGTTTTTAATTACCTTCCATTATCATAACTTTGATACTTTCGGGGAACATTGGGGACAATGTTCAGTTTAAGTGTAGGGAGGGAAAATAAAACGGGAACTTTGAAACTATGCTTATCCTTGAATATTTGCTTTGTCCAATTTCATTTGTGTAATAAACCATGAGAAAATGTCGGTTAGGGTAATTTTGGCACCAAATTTAAATTTTTTTATGACATATAGGAGTGGGCCATTAGTCTTAATAAAGCGTCTCATGGATAGGAAATTATATGACTAGCACAAAAACCCTTTACCACTTAAATTCCACCCAAAATGTGAGGATCGCCCTTAGATTTGTAGGAATTAAAGCATTCATCTTTGATTCTTAGAGTGTGAACCGGTAGTATAATAGATTCTAGAACTTGTTTTGTGATGCATCCCGAGATCGCTAGTAAGACTACACTTGTGTAGTTAGGAATAACTAAATGATAAGAGGCATTAGGATAACCCTTGTTTGATACCCGTAATATAATTACTTCTTCCACATCGGTTGAGTAATTCCCCCACACCTTTGCGTTGTACTCATTTTTAGTACACGATACCCCTAGTTAACCCCTCAGAGCCTATCCTTTTTGCGGTTCTCGTGATGTTTCGGTTTTCCGGAATATCAATGAAGAGCATTGTCTACACCCCACCCCCAAATGCACACCCAAATCGCCTTAGCCTACCTTATATGCACTCACTTTTAGTGCATTATTGTTATCACACTTAACCCTTAGTTCAATTATCTAGTTGCTTCCCTAAGTTGGTAAGTCGAGTCATATCCTTTGTACACAGTTTTGGGACGATTGGGACTAATGGGAAAAGTTGAATTTTATGAGATGACGGGAAGGGAACGTTAAATTCAAATTTCCTTTATTTGCATAATAATGTACTCCAAGTGTTTTGATCTTTTCAATTCGGGTCATATTAGTGTTAGAGTAATAAAAACTCAAGTGTAGGGATGTGCCTATAAATCCCTATCATTTTGATGTTATCGTAGAGGATGGTGGAGTAAAAGTGTATGAAAAAAAAAACAACAACATACGGGCTACCATCCTACATCTATCTTTAATTTATGATTGTTTGTTTCAGTTATCTAGAGTCTAAAGTGTCGAGTCTTGGCTTAGCAACGCCATTCTTTGCATGCTTATCCCACCAAACCCTTTGTTTCCCTACCGTAAGCCTAACATTACAACCCTTTAAAAGACCTCTTGGATAGTCTTTCCTAGGTGCTTACGCCAAAGCGATGGAGGTTTGATCTAGTCTCAAGCCTATGGAAATCTATGTACTAGGACCGGTTAATGAGTGTTTATCTTCCATTTCCAACTTGTTATATTTCATATACACCCGAGAGATGTGAGTATCCAAAAAACCCTTGTGAGGTGCTAGTATGTAATTTCCGTGCTTGTTATGACTTTTGCGGGGCTTATATGTGTTGTGAATTGTTTTAAACCAATGCTTCATGACCCCTAACTTATAAATTAATTGGCTAAAAGCACATTTGCTTGAGGACAAGCAAATACCAAGTGTAGGGATATTTGATAAGGTTTTAAAATGTACCTTTTTGAGGGGTCGTTTAAGCCCTTATTTGATCACTTTTGTATCCGTTATTACTTAATATCGTTCCTTTTCAATTTTTAGGTATCTTGAAGGCAAAATGCTGGAATGACACTTATTCGGACGAAAAGGCGTGAATATACGAAGAAAATGGCCAAAGTCAAGAATCGAGACACTCAGGCTGCTCGAACTGAAGGGGACGGCGTCAGGCACAAAATAGTGACGCCGTCGGACAACTTTTGTGACGGCTCAGAAGCCAAATTGCTCATTTACAAGTGACGGCTTCAGGTTTTAAAAGAGTAGGGTGTCGCAACTCAGACGGCCTAGATTTGATCCAGACGATGTCAGAGACTGAAGGGGACGGAGTCACAAGCATAAGGTGACGCCATAACAAGACTAACGTGGCCAAGACGAAACCCTAATGACGGCGACCCGACGGCGTCACAAATCAAAGGGTGACGCCGTCGCATTTGTAATCTTATATATAGAATCCAAATTTTTTAGTTTTCAGTGTGTAGTCTTTTGGAGTAAAAACCTAAACCGAACCAAGGCTGTCTTGTACAGTATTTAAGGGTTCCATACCCTATCTTACATCAAGATAAGTGTTTTACTTCATTAATTCAATTATGTCTTCAATTAATTGTGTGTATGCTTGCATGTTTACCATGTCCGGCTAAATTACTTGTGTGTTTGCTTGGATATATGAAACCTAGTTGTTAATTATTGTTAGGTTGTCTCTTATCTTAATTGTAATTGGCTTAGGAGTGCGACTAGGCTATCGTTGTGTTTAATACTTGATAAATCTTTGATAGTTTATGAATGACTTAGTGGATTTCGTTTACTAAACCCAAAGATAACCTCAAAGTTAGTTTATGAATGACTTAGTGGATTTCGTTTACTACACTTAAAGGTGACTTCAAAGAGTTAGGGAATGCACACCTTACAACCTTAGAAAACACAACGCGTTAAGAATAAGGAAGTGGCAATTCAACCATCAATAGGAGATAACTAGGGAGTAGTAGCATCTAGGTAAACACATCTTTAACTATCATACGAGCACACAACAATAGACATAGACTATCCTCCCCTTAGTTTAGATAATTAGATAAGTAGAAGTAATCGGTAGAAATACCAACCCCCCAAATTCAAACCCCGAGATTCGTACCTTTCCATTTCCTAAAAAACATAAAAAGATAAAAAATGATCTTCCTCAACCCCAACCTTAGCGTAGTAACTTCTCACTAGCATTCCTATTCCCCTAGAGAACGATATCAATTCCCGTGGCTTACCCTAATACTACACTACAATGATTAGGTTCACTGCCTAGGGTGTTGAAAAACTTGCTCGACGAAAAGGAAGTTCCTTTGACCCCGAACGACGCGTGTAGCGTTATCAGAGACCCAATGGAAGAATTGTTGGTTTTGAATAACGTCTCGGAGGAGATCCGGGAAGAAGGGAAAGAGTGCATGGAGAAAGAAGGAGTGATAACTCTAACGGAGGAAGCAAACTGGTAGGAAATGGAGGGATAAACCTACCACCTCTCCTGGCAGCCCACTTAGGAAGAGAAGGGATGGGGGCTCCGATACCTCCATCATACGTCTCGAGTGTCGGAGGACCTCCACCATACTCTAGGATAAATCAGTTACCCCCTCAAGGCATGAATCCTTACATACCTGCTCAGTCCTATAATACCTATCCTCCGAACGGGTCTCTCCACAACCAGAGTTACCAGCAAATGCCATACGGACAACTTAGTGTACACCCTACACAACCTATGGGGGGAAACCCTTCGTACCAACCTCCTGCGGCCTATGCTGCATTCTCACAACCACTTCCTAACCCGTACAATCCTACACCTGTTTATCCACCTCCGTATAACCCTTTCTATACAGAAGCCTCTGGAGCTTGCACACCTTTTGTGAAGTGGATCGAAGACTATCCTCTACTTGATGGTGTGAATATGCCTACTCACATAGGCACCTACGATGGGAAAGGCGATCCCGATAACTTCTTACATTTGTTCGAAGGCCGTTATCAAGATGCAAAAGTGGGTCATGCATGTAGCATGCCACATGTCCACACACACTCTCCGAGACTCTGCAAGAATTTGGTGGAATGGGAAAAAGGTGGGAAGCATTGTAAGTCTAGATGATCTCAAGGCTAAGTTCCGATCACACTTCAACCAACAAAAGAAGTACACCAAGACTCATCTATCCGTGCATACCATCAAGCAAAGGGACAACGAAAGCACAAGGGCCTTCGTCATAAGGTACACCGATGAAACTTTGCAAATTCTGGGGTTGCACGAAGAGCAAAGGATTTTTGGCTTCGTACATGGCTTACGAACTCGAAGCTTGGTGGAATTCCTGTCCACCGACCTTCCCACCACTTACAAGGCACTGATGGAAAAGACTTACACATGGATCGAGTCCAAGGAAGTAGCATCTAATGGAGCTCCGATCGAACAAAGAGAGGCCTCCGACAAATTCTCCAGAGGGTCCTCCTTGGAAGGATCCAAGAATAGGAAGAAAAACAGAGACCGCTTCACTCCCTATAACAAAGGCCCGAATCATGGACTCTTAGCAAACCTGGTCAAATCTCCTAGGGAGATCCTTGCTACCGAGAAAGCCACAAAGTCCTTCGACCCACCACCTCGGATATCAGCACGAAGCAAAGCCAGGGACATGTCGAAATACTGCCACTTTCACGAAGACCATGGGCACAACACTAACAGCTGCAAAGAGCTGAAAAGGCAGATTGAAGAGGCAGTACGCTCCGGGCAATTGGCACATATGGTTAAAGGCATCAAGAAGGGGAAAGATAAGTTCTCCGATACTCAGATGGGTGAATGAAAAGGGAACAAAAAGGAGGCTACCCCTGCAGAAGCTCCGATACTGATGGTGCACATGCACGATCCAACCTTAAAGCGGAAAGAAGCAGATGGAAAGCTGGGAAGTGTAGGAGAGATAACATTCCCGTCCATTCTGGGGTAGACACCTTCGAATGACCTCGTGGTCATCAAGGTATGGGTCTCCAATAGGGGTAAACCGAGCATACATGGATTGTGGAAGCTTCTGCGAGATCATCTATGAGCATTTCTTCCTAAAGCTCAAACCATCTATACGCTCCCAGAGGGTAGACTCAAAAACACCTTTGGTAGGATTCTCCGGCGAACATTCATGGCCCCTTGGAGAGGTACCGTTGGAAATCACTATAGGCGAAGGGCCCTTATCCCGCACAGAAACACTCATATTCGTCATAGTCAGGTTAGATTCTCCTTACAATTTGCTAATAGGGAGAACATCTATGCAAAAGATGGGCATTGTAGTTTCCACCATACACGCTGCCATTAAGTTCCAAACTCCCTTCGGAGTGGGAACTGTTCATTCTAATTATGGGGAAGATAAGGGACTATATGGTGTCAAGAAGATCAAAGAAGGGTCGGAGGAGCCTCCGATGGCAATTCTAAGCTGTACAGATGCAGAAGAGCGGGTCGTAGTAAACCCTAGATACCCTGAGCAGACAGTGGTGATAGAAAAGCAACTCCCGGCAAATTTCAAGGCGAAGCTCATAGAGCTGTTGCGGACTAACCTTGATATTTTTGCATGGAAATATTCTGACATGACAGGAGTCCCAAGAACATTGCTAATAGAAGGAAAGCTCTTCGGCACGGAGCACAAACTCAATGAATATAAACATATTGAGCCCATGAAATAGAAAAGAAGGAGCCTAGCCCCCGAAAGAAACGCTGCCGTCTGCAAGGAGGTCGATGAGCTGACACAAGCAGGCATTCTAAGAGAAGTTAAATACCAAACTTGGGTGGCCAACCCAGTCTTGGTAAAGAAAAGCGACGGAGGGTGGCGCATGTGTGTTGACTTTACTGACATCAACAAGGCGTGCCCGAAGGAATGCTACCCCTTGCCAGAAATTGATTGGAAGGTAGAGTCTATAGCAGGCTTCCGACTGAAGTGTTTCCTAGATGCCTATAAAGGGTATCATCAAATCCAGATGGCAAAGGAGGACGAAGAAAAGACAGCCTTTTATACAAGCAAAGGTGTCTACTGTTACAGAAAAATGCCCTTCGGATTGAAGAACGCATGGGCAACATACCAAAGGCTCGTAGATAAAGCCTTCAACAAGCAGATAGGCAGAATTCTCGAGGCCTACGTTGATGACATGGTCATTAAGAGCAAAATGAAGGAAGACTTACTCCTTGATGTCCAAGAGACCTTCGACCAGCTGAGGGCGATAAACATGAAACTAAACCCTAAGAAATGCTCTTTTGGTGTCGAACAAGGGCAATTTCTAGGGCATTTGATTACAAAGCAAGGGATAAAAGATAACCCTTTTAAGGTCAAGGCAATTACGGATCTCCAAGCTCCGAAATGTTTAAAGGATGTAAAAATCTTGAATGGGAAGTTGGCTGCGCTAAGCCGATTCTTGTCGAAGGGGGCTCATAGGTCCCTACCGTTCTTTAAGACACTTAAAGGCTGCGTAGATAAGAAGACCTTTCAATAAAGCCAGGATGTAGAAGCTGCTTTCCAAAAGATGAAGGAATTCATCGAAATCCTTCCAACACTTACAGCCCCAATCAAAGGCGAAGTGTTGTTCATGTACTTAGCATCCTCAATGGAGAGCATTAGCGCAGTCCTAATGGCAGAACGAGACAAGAGGCAAATCCCCCTTTACTTTGTCAGCAGGGTCTTGCAGGGAACAAAAGTTAACTACCCAACATTGGAGAAGCTAATACTAGCTCTAATCTAAGCAGCAAGAAGGCTCCGACGATATTTCCATGCCCACCCAATCACAATCTTAACCGACAAACCACTCAAGCAGATCTTGTCGAAGCCTGAAAAGTCTAGAAGGGTGGCTAAATGGGCTATCGAGCTTGGGGAGCATGAAATAGAGTTCAAAGGTCAAAACTCTATTAAAGGGCAAATTCTCGCAGACTTCTTGGTAGAAACACCTTCCGAACCGAGCACAGAAAAGGAAGAGCCTAAGGCTAAACTCATCGAAGAACAGGATGATTTAAAGCTTTATACAGATGGAGCATCAAGCTCCGACGGTTCCAGAGCAGGTCTAATGCTGGTCAGTCCTAAAGGCAAGGAGCATACATATGCCTTTCGGTTTGAGTTCGAAGCCACCAACAATGAAGCGGAATACGAAGCTCTATTAGCAGGCCTTTGACTAGCTAAAGATATGGAGGTAAAAGCTCTTGCCATCTTCGTAGATTCTCAGTTGGTGGCAAACCAAGTGACGGGCTCCTATGAAGCAAGGCAGCCCGTCATCAAGCAATACTTGGACAAGACAAGGGAGATGCTGGATAGTTTCGATTCCTACACCATCCAACACGTTCGCAGGAATCAAAACAAGAAGGCAGATGCACTGAGCAAGCTGGCCTCCATGGCCTTCGCCCATCTCACCAAAGAAGTACTAGTTGAAGTTCTGCAGGAAAGGTCCATTATTCATAAGGAGGTCACTGACGTTGTTCATGAAGAAGGAGAGACATGGATGACTCCCATCAGGGAGTACTTGATAAGCGGTCTTCTCCCCGAGGATCCCAAATTAGCAAGGAAGATACGGGTTAAGTCTCCACAATACCGGCTAATGAGAGAAAACATGTACAGAAGGTCGTTTCTCTCACCTTGGCTCAGATGTGTCGGACCTAAGCAGGATTCGAGCATCATCGCAGAGGTCCACGAAGGATCCTGCGGCCTCCATGTAGGGCCCCGTTCAGTTGTCTCGAAGATAATGAAGTTAGGCTACTACTGGCCTTCGATGCATAGGGATGCTGCGGAAATCATTATAAAATGTGAAGCTTGTCAGATACATTCAAATGTTCCCAAGCTGCTGAAGCAGGACATGACAAGTGTTACATCCGCATGGCCCTTCTCCCAATGGGGAATTGATATCATGGGACCTATGCCTATGGCTCCTGGAGGGGTCTAATTCTTATTGGTGGAAATTGCTTACTTCACAAAGTTGGTTGAGGCTAAACTTTTAGCCTCCATTACGGGGAGACAGATCGAGAAGTTTGTGTGGGAGCACATTGTGTGCAGATTTGGAGTGCCCCACATCATCATATCCGACAATGGCAAGCAATTTGCCGAAGGAGTCTTCTATGACTTCTGTCAAGGGCTTAATATAAAGCAGTCTTGGACGTCCGTCTACCATCCACAAGGTAACGGACAAGTGGAGGTTACTAATAGAGACATTGTCAAAGGGATTGAAAAAAGGCCGGGATGAACTCATCACGGATGGGTGGATGAGCTTCCTCAAGTACTATGGGCTCATAAGACGCACCCCAAGTCAAGCAATGGTGAAACCCCCTTCAGCCAAACATACGGAATATAAGCGGTCATCCCTTCGGAACTGAGTGTGCACACGGAGCGTGTGGCCACATATGAAGCCTATCAAAATGACGAAAAGATCAGGGAGAACCTTGATCTGTTAGAAGAAAGAAGAGAGATAGCTTCCATCCGAGAAGCCATGCACAAGCATAAAATCGAAGGCTACTACAAAAAAAGGGTCAGGACTTCCACCTTCAAGCCTGGAGAATATGTGCTACGCCTCAATAGTGCAAGCAAAGCAGAATACCAGGGGAAGCTAGGACCTACTTGGGAAGGACCCTGTGTAATATCTGAGGCCTACGACAATGGAGCCTACAAGCTGGCTACTCTTCTCAGGGAACCCATCGACAGAACATGGAATGGTACAAACCTCCGAAAGTTCTATGTTTAAGAAGTATTTTTACTTTTCATTCTTGTAATTAAAAGCTTCTCATGGGAAAGCAAGCATTATTGGTAGTTGTCTAAGTATTCATTTCAAGAATGATATAATCCTCTCTACCAATTCAATGATGAATAATACATTTCCCACAAATCTCTTGCTTCGTTTCTTAAACACAAAGGTTTGTTCAGCCAAGTCGTTTATGAGTTTCAATGTCGAATTGGAAGGCATACGGTGTAACAAACACCTCATACCACTACTTAGGCCTACCAACAATTCACATTAACTCTCCTATCAGTTTATGGCAATTATGAAAATAAAAACTAGCCATATTACTTAAAGGATTTGAGATAGAGTGCGTCGCGACCCTTTGTCAATGATCAAAGTTGGTCATTATATTCTTGGTTTTGTAATTTACACATAATGAGGTTGTTCAACCTTACGTTGTAAAGTTTAAGCGTTGGAAAAATGGCGTAAGAGAAGTTCACAAGGCAAAAATAATTAAGTGTGTGGGAATATCTTCCCACACAACAGCATTCAAAATAAGGGCCTGAGCCCTTATACCTGCATACGAGGCCAAAGCCTCGTTCAAATTGTCTTTGGCCGAAGCCATGCATCACAAACAGTCAATTATTTAAAGTAACATACCAACAAACATTAAATTGTTTTAAAAGGGTACATGCTACCCTTGGAACCAAATTACTGCCAATGGGGCAACCTTCATTCTTGCTTCTGAGGAGATGGAGTTGGAGATGGAAGAGCTGAGGTAGGTTTGTTGGAGACCGTCTTCTTTGTTGGGGTCGTAGGCTTGATCTTGCGCGGCTTCTTCGAGAGGAGGTCTTCAAGAGGTGCCATAGGGTCTTTGGTAGCTTCATCCAAGAAGGGGTACTCTGCGGTTGCAAACACATCTCCCGCATCTTCATATTCCGCCTTCGATGAGGAACGGTAGCAATCAACTGTGGAGAGGTCTACGAGCTTACCTGTTTTAGCCACCTCCTCCAGAGCCAAGCACCGTCCATGGAAGATAGCTGCCTTGATCACTTTCTACATCGCAGCTCCCATCTCATCACTATGATATAGTTCCATGGCTATGTACGGCACCACCTTTGATACAACCTCAGCACGGGACCTTTTGAAGCATTTTATACCTCATTTGCAGACCATCAATCTCCTCTCTCAATTTCACCTCTAGCTCCCCAAGCCTAACCCTCTCACCTTCCAAGCTGGCACACTTTGCCTCTAACACAGCATTTTGGCCAGTGAGGCTCACCACCTTAGCCTCCTCCAACTTTAGTTTGCCACACTCTGTTGTCAAATCTACTATCTTATCTCAGAGGTCTTGGATGAGTGGATTCTTCTCGATATCCTTCTCAATCTCATCACACTTTGCCTCCAGCTTGGCATACTCTTGGTCTCTGTCCTTCTCCCTCTCCAGCATAACATCCATCTCTTGCCTTGCCTTTGTAACTGCACGAAGTAACTCCCTGGTCCGGCCATTCAAGTGGTTGTCCAACACAGCCTGCCTTGCAACACTTTTATCGTGCAGATCGCAAACCCCTTCGATGGACATATTGTCCAGTAGTCCTTTCCACTGAGGAGGGGTGACATGATCAATAATTCGGTGGCTGGCCAAGGCATTCGGAAGCTCCTTCGTATCAGGAAGGCCTGTGTAACAATTCGCATTTTCAGGATTTCTATCCATTCTCAAATTTTTACTATTCATCTCGAGAAATTACTATTCACTTTTACTATTCATCCCGTAAAATTTTTATTTCACATTCTCGTAAGTTAAATTATTTTATTAATATCCTGAGAGTTTGACAATCGTTAGATCATCTTCGCAAAAGTTATTAAGAAAACATCGTATTAAAGTTTCGTTTTGGTCGGAACACCATTTAAACATCACGCGCATAACGAAAATCAACTCTGACAATTTTACTCACATCAGATTAATTTTTAGATAACTCATAATCAATTAGAGAATTTTTAAGATTTCATTTAAATGTTACCAAATAAACCCTGAGCCGTACGAGACTAAACTTACGTTTTAAACAATTCCACTTAGACCCAGACTTAACCATTCCTGCACTGTATTTTCTAAGATGTTTAGACACTATTAAATTTTTGGAAAATTCAAACATATTTCCCTCCTCCTTTGACCATAAAGAAATTAACCTTGTACGTTCTACATTTTTCTTAAATCGCGTAACTTTTAGACTTCACGTATAACTGTTAAGTTATCCCACGTATGACGAAAACCATATTTTGACATCTCATATCACTTTTAGACTAATTTTAGTCTACTCTAAATAAATTCACGATCATTTCCCTGAAATCTCGTTCTTTTCTGATAAATTGCGAATCACGCGTTTTTTACCCGTATTTCCAGCTTTAAGCAGCATTTTTGCACCTAATGAGACTTATCACACATTTTATATTTTTAGATGGAGTATAATGATGAGTTTCATCATTCATACAAGTTTCGTATTTTTACGATACCCGGTTTTACGTTTTATGGCTTAACAACTTACGGTTGGCATTTAACGGGATCAAAACTCACTCCGTAACCAAGATAATACCAAGACTATCCACCTGAGTCATCTTATCTTCATTTGGCCGACCTTAGGGGGGGAGTCATCATCTTGGTGGCTTAATGATAAGGTTTTAAAATGTACCTTTTTGAGGGGTCGTTTAAGCCCTTATTTGATCACTTTTGTATATGTTATTATTTAATATCGTTCATTTTCACTTTTTAGGTCTCTTGAAGGCAAATTGCTGTAATGGCACTTATTTGGATGAAAAGGCGCAGATATACGAAGAAAATGGCCAAAGTCAAGAATCGAGACACTCAAGCTGCTGAAACACAAGGTGACGACGTCACTGCTTAACTGCGACGCCATCAGAGCATTTTGTGACGGCACAGAAGCCAAATTTCCTATTTTCAAGTGACGGTGTCAGGCTTTAAAAGAGTAGGCCGTCGCAACTCAGACGGCCTAGATTTGATCGAGACGGCGTCAGAAGCTGAAGAGGACGGCGTCACGAGCATAAGGTGACGCCGTCGCAAGACTAACGTGGCCAAGACGAAACCCTAATGACGGCAATCCGACGGCGTCACAAATCATAAGGTGACGCCGTCGCACTTGTAATCTTATATATAGAATCCGAATTTTTCAGTATTTGTGTGTAGTCTTTTGGAGTAAAAACCTAAACCGAACCAAGGCTGTCTTGTACAGTATTTTAGGGTTCCAAACCCTATCTTACATCAAGATAAGTGTTTTACTTCATTAATTCAATTATGTCTTTGATTGATTGTGTGTATGCTTGCATGTTTACCATGTCCGGCTAAATTACTTGTGTGTTTGCTTAGATATATGAAACCTAGTTGTTAATTATTGTTAGGTTGTCTCTTATCTTAATTGTAATTAGCTTAGGAGTGAGACTAGGCTATCGTTGTGTTTAATACTTGATAAATCTTTGATAGTTTATGAATGACTTAGTGGATTTCGTTTACTAAACCCAAAGATAACCTCAAAGTTAGTTTATGAATGACTTAGTGGATTTCGTTTACTACACTTAAAGGTGACTTCAAAGAGTTAGGGAATGCGCACCTTACGACCTTAGAAAACACAACGCTTTAAGAATAAGGACGTGACAATTCAACCATCAATAGGAGATAACTAGGGAGTAATAAAGCCTAAGCAAATACATTTTTAATCGTCATACGGGCACACAACAATAGACATAGACTACCCTCACCTTAGCTTAGATAATTAGATAGTAGAAGTAATCGGTAGAAATACCAACCCCCAAATCCAAACCCCGAGATTCGTACCTTTCCATTTCCTAAAAAACATAAAAAGATAAAAAAATAATCTTCCTCGACCCCAACCTTAGCGTAGTAACTTCTCACTAGCATTCCTATTCCCCTAGAGAACGATATCAATACCCGTGGCTTACCCTAATACTACACTACAACGATTAGGTTCACTGCCTAGGGTGTTATAAAACTTGCTCGAAGAAAAGGAAGTTCCTTTGACCCCGAACGACGCATGTAGCGTTATCAAGTTTTTGGCGCCGCTGCCGGGGAAAAGAATAGCTAGTTAGTAGTCCACCTCGTTTAGGTTTCTTTGCTTAATTCCTATCAAGTAATTTTTTTTTCTTTTTTCTTCTTTTTATTAGCTTCCTTGTAGTCTATCCCCCTTCTTTGTGTTTGTGTTCGTAAAACCCTTTTCATTTGTCGCTATGGCAAGTGAAATTGCATTTGAATCATTAACAAATGAGGAACAATTGAATTTCGTAGATTGGATTGGTTTTTATTGTTCTAATGAATTTGTGAGTGAACTTAGAGATATCCAAAAGGAGACGGGTGTAAGGTTGGATGGGTTTGATAAATTTTGTGCTTGTGTGGCTTCTATTCAACGATCATTGTTACAATTAACTCCTTTTAGTGAGACCCTCTGGAAATTTTTTGAGAAAAGCCTCCTAAGTATAAACCGTCAGTTGTTACAACTTGAGGAAATAGATAAGGAGGATTTATCCAATCTTAGGCACCATGATCAAAAAGACCTAGTTTTTAAGAACATGGAACCTAAACCTGAACAAGATTGTGAGATGGTTGAAGCTAAAATACTTGGTTGCATGTGTGGGATAGATTTCAAAACATATGACACACGTGAGGAATCCTTTAGGCAAATAGAACATAGTAGTCAAGTTTTTGAGAACAATTCTTATGAATCGGACCAAGAATTTGAAATGGCCAAAGAAGGATTTGAGATGCTTAGGAGTGTATTTGGGTTAGATCATACTAAAACACATGATGAACATTTAGGAGATCTAGATATAATGGAGAATAAGGTGGAAACTCCAAGCCCACAAGCCCGACCATCACTTGAAGAACACACATCGCCTATAACTTACCCGGAAGAAGTAGAAGAGACTATAGGAACCCCGATTGATATAGAACCTTTGGACCAAACGCCACTAGAGAATGTAGGTTTAGATGTTTGTTGTCATGACCTCTCTCTTAGTCCTAGGGAAGTTCCTAATTTTGATGAACCGGAGCCTCAACCAAAAACCTTACCCAATTTTCCGTCTTTAGATGTGAATCTTGGAATTGAATTAGGCCCCAATCCACCCATCAAAATAGATAGTCCGGGTAGTTGCTTGATAAAGGTGGTAGACTCTAGGCCATGTAAAGTGGAAGCTAATATAGGAGTAACCCATGACCTTACACACTTATATCACCCATTCATGGTTGATAACAAGAAACATTATGGGTTTAAACCGGGTTTATTAGGTCAAGATGGATACTTAACTAAGAATCTTTTGAAGTTGATAGAAGATGATCCATTTTTAGGAGAGAGATTTGATTCACCCGCTACACGAATAGAATTAGGTAAGGTTATAATGAATGGAGCACACTCCTTTGAGCATATAAATCACCCATCACCCTCTCCTCACGCAGCAAATTTCCACCCTAAGGGTGTGTATTGCTACTATCACCCGCACTTAAACTTAAGTGTAGGGAAAACCTCCCCTTTATCCGTTAAATAAAGGTAGAGTCAAGCTCGTGACTCGAACAAAAACTAGCGCTACGTGGGAGGCAACCCATGCTTAATTGTTTGCTTGTTAGTGTCATATATCTTTTATTGATTGCTTATTCTCATGTTTAAATTCGTAAAAATGCTTTATTTTGTTTTTAACCTCGTCTTAATTGCATATAAAGGTATTTTACATAAAGGATAAGTGTAGGGAGGATTACACACGTTTTCAAAAGAAACGTAAACATGAGTATAACGATTAATTAAAAGATATATATGTGTGTTTGTTTGAGTCAAATGCTTGTATCGAGTCATAATGGATTTTTTGCAGAAATTTTTCCAGATTCTAAAGATGTAAATTTTCCAGAATTTTTTCCAGAAAATCGCAGACCAGTTTTTGTCAGGATAACCTGACGGCGTCAGGATCGCAACCTGACGGCGTCAGGAAGGAGTAAAAACAACAGATTACTTTTTTCTCGTTTTCTGAGCTACTTATAAATTTTTGGAATTTTCCAGGTCTTAATTTTCCAAAAATTCTGTAAACATCCATTCCACAAGCATTATATCTTAGTTTAGTAGAGTCTTATATATATTATTACCGCCGATTTTACGCGAAGGTTTCGTTTGTTTTCTTCAAGTGTGCAGGTTTTATTTATCAAGAAGAAGAAACAAAAGATTGGAAGGAGCTTTTCACGCACACATTTTTCTTGGAAAGGATTTAACCACTACTTCACACACGGATCCTACCGAGCTAATCAGGGGAGTACTAGTTTCTTTCATTTTTAATTACCTTCCATTATCATAACTTTGATACTTTCGGGGAACATTGGGGACAATGTTCAGTTTAAGTGTAGGGAGGGAAAATAAAACGGGAACTTTGAAACTATGCTTATTCTTGATTATTTGCTTTGTCCAATTGTATTTGTGTAATAAACCATGAGAAAATGTCGGTTAGGTTAATTTTGGCACCAAATTTAAAATTTTTCATGACATATAGGAGTGGGCCATTAGTCTTAACAAAAGCGTCTCACGGATAAGAAGTTGCACGACTAGCATAAAAACCCTTTACCACCTAAATTCCACCCAAAATGTGAGGATCGCCCTTAGATTAGTAGGAATTAAAGCATTCATCTTTAATGCTTAGAGTGTGAACCGGTAGTATATTAGATTCTAGAACTTGTTTTGTGATGCATTCCGAGATCGCTAGTAAGACTACACTTGTGTAGTTAGAAATAACTAAATGATAAGAGGCATTAGGATAACCCCTGTTTGATACCCATAATATAATTACTTCTTCCACATCGGTTGAGTAATTCCTCCACACCCTTTGCGATGTACTCATTTTTAGTACACGATACCCCTAGTTAACCCCTCAGAGCCTATCCTTTTCGCGGTTCTCGTGATGTTTCGGTTTTTCCGGAATATCAATGAAGAGCATTGTTTACACCCCACCCCCAAATATACACCCAAATCACCTTAGCCTACCATGTATGCACTCACTTTTAGTGCATTATTGTTATCACCCTAAACCCTTAGTTTAATTATCTAGTTGCTTGCATGAGTTTCTAAGTCGAGTCATATCCTTTGTACACAGTTTTGGGACAATTGGGACTCATGGGAAAAAGTTAAAGTTTATAAAATGATTGGAAGGGAACGTTAAATTCCCTTATTTACGTATTAACATACCCCAAGTGTTTTGATCTTTTCAATTCGGGTCAAATTAGGGTTAGAGTAATAAAAACTCAAGTGTAGGGATGTGCCTATAAATCCCTATCATTTTGATGTTACCGTAGAGGATGGTAGAGTAAAAGTGTATGAAAAAAAAAAAAAAAAAAAAAAAAAAAAAAAAAAAAAAAAAAAAAAAAAATTCGGGCTTCAATCCTACATATATCCTTTAAATTTATGTTTGTTTGTTTCAGTTACCTAGAGTTTAGAGTGTCGAGTCTTGGCTTAGCAACGCCATTCTTCGTATGCTTGTAACATAGAGATTTTTGACTTGCCACTACTAAATAGCCTATCCCACCAAACCCTTTGTTTCCCTACCGTAAGCCTAACATTACAACCCTTTAAAGACCTCTTTGATAGTCTTTCCTAGGTGCTTACGACAAAGCGATGGAGGTTTGATCTATTCTCAAGCCTATAGTAATCTATGTACTAGGACCGGTTAATGAGTGTTTATCTTCCATTTCCAACTTGTTATATTTCATATACACCCGAGAGAGATGTGAGTATCCAAACACCGCATGTGAGGTGCTAGTATGTAATTTCCGTGCTTGTTATGACTTTTGCGGGGCTTATATGTGTTGTGGACTGTTTTAAACCAATGCTTCATGACCCTTAACTTATAAATTAATTGGCTAAAAGCACATTTGCTTGAGGACAAGCAAATACCAAGTGTAGGGATATTTGATAAGGTTTTAAAATGTACCTTTTTGAGGGGTCGTTTAAGCCCTTATTTGATCACTTTTGTATCCGTTACTACTTAATATCGTTCCTTTTCACCTTTTAGGTCTCTTGAAGGCAAATTGCTGTAATGGCACTTATTTGGACGAAAAGGCGCGGATATACGAAGAAAATGGCCAAAGTCAAGAATTGAGACACTCAAGCTGCTGAAACACAAGGTGACGGCGTCACTGCTTAACTGCGACGCAGTCGGAGCATTTTGTGACGGCACAGAAGCCAAATTTCCTATTTTCAAGTGACGGTGTCAGGCTTTAAACGAGTAGGCCGTCGCAACTCAGACGGCCTAGATTTGATCCAGACGGCGTCAGAAGCTGAAGAGGACGGCGTCACGAGCATAAGGTGACGTCGTCGCAAGACTAACGTGGCCAAGACGAAACCCTAATGGCGGCGATCTGACGGCGTCACAAATCATAAGGTGACGCCGTCGCACTTGTAATCTTATATATAGAATCCGAATTTTTTAGTATTTGTGTGTAGTCTTTTGGAGTAAAAACCTAAACCGAACCAAGGCTGTCTTGTATAGTATTTTAGGGTTCCAAACCCTATCTTACATCAAGATAAGTGTTATACTTCATTAATTCAATTATGTCTTTGATTGATTGTGTGTATGCTTGCATGTTTACCATGTCCGGCTAAATTACTTGTGTGTTTGCTTAGATATATGAAACCTAGTTGTTAATTATTGTTAGGTTGTCTCTTATCTTAATTGTAATTGGCTTAGGAGTGCGACTAGGCTATCGTTGTGTTTAATACTTGATAAATCTTTGATAGTTTATGAATGACTTAGTGGATTTCGTTTACTAAACCCAAAGATAACCTCAAAGTTAGTTTATGAATGACTTAGTGGATTTCGTTTACTACACTTAAAGGTGACTTCAAAGAGTTAGGGAATGCACACCTTACGACCTTAGAAAACACAACGCTTTAAGAATAAGGACGTGACAATTCAACCATCAATAGAAGATAACTAGGGAGTAATAAAGCCTAAGCAAATACATTTTTAATCGTCATACGAGCACACAACAATAGACATAGACTACCCTCACCTTAGCTTAGATAATTAGATAGTAGAAGTAATCGGTAGAAATACCAACACCCAAATCCAAACCTCGAGATTCGTACCTTTCCATTTCCTAAAAAACATAAAAAGATAAAAAAAATAATCTTCCTCAACCCCAACCTTAGCGTAGTAACTTCTCACTAGCATTCCTATTCCCCTAGAGAACAATATCAATACCCGTGGCTTACCCTAATACTACACTACAACGATTAGGTTCACTGCCTAGGGTGTTATAAAACTTGCTCGAAGAAAAGGAAGTTCCTTTGACCCCGAACGACGCGTGTAGCTTTATCACTTAATCCTAACCATGGTTCATTTAGATCATTACATGTGTCCTAACTTAACCATGGTTAACATTTAACCCAATATATGGTTAACCAAACTTACCCTCCTATAAATAGCAAGTGAAATACATCCTAAACACCCTTAAACACTGATTTGGGTCATTCATAGCATAAAACATTCATATCTTCCATAATTTGATCTATAAACTCCAAGTTTATGCATAGAAGTTTCAAGTAGTATGTTAGTACATCAAATCTCTAGCAAGTTTAAGTGATCTTCTTGAGTTTAGATCCACTCAAGTCACTTAGTACTTCATCACCAACTCTTCAAGATCACAAGGGTGCCAAGGTGTAGAAAGCTAGCTCAATCCAAGGTCCTAAGTGTTCAATCAAAGTCCTATCCTTACTAGTTACTCCTTTCTTAATTGAATGCCAAAAGTTGTAAGCAACTAATCACCACCATCATCTCATCTTTATTATTCATAATCTTAACAATTTCATGCTATATATATAGTTACTATGTTGATTCATGATGTATATATACTCAATCACATGTTTTAATTCACATATTGTCGTAAAAGTAACAAACTAGTAAACTAGTCATATTCTAAACATTTGAGACCATTAAAACCAGTTACATATGGACTTTCTAACTTACATACTATGGTAGACAAGATAAAAATGTAAACATAAATCACCCGAAACGGACAAACGAGTCAAAAGATACGGCCAAAAGAAGTTAGCGAAACCAAAACGCCAAAACTGTCAAATTGAATCTGTTAAGGGTCTGTCCGTTTTGAAAGTGGTACTTCTGGTGCGAATCATTAAAAAGTTAAAACATGAAAGTTTTCCGGAATGACGTTTTCCAAATATATTAAAGAAGCTCGGACCCTGAAAACGCTTAAACAGGCCATTGTATTTCAAAAACTGAAACTGTCCTATATATAGTCTCACGACTATACTTTTCTCACAACTAAAAGCAAACCAAGAGGCCTAATGGCCATAAGCCAAGACCATGGCCACAACTAAGGTCAAGGCTGAGTCTCAAGACCATGGTCGTCAAGACCAAAGCCACGGAAAGGCCATGGCTAAAGCCTCAAGGCTTATTTACCCAAGACCGTTAACTAAGGTGTTAACCTTGGCAAATCAATACCAACACAAACCAAACGACATAACTTTATATACTTACATTATCAAATGATCATATTTATGAAATGACGATACTTGTGATAACCATTATGATTTCTTAATCATAACCAAACAACCTTTGATGGATCTGGACACACACCTTGTGTCAATGATATTTTGTATAATATTAATAAGCACGCGGACTTTACTAAGTAATACTTAGAAGACAGATTGTATGATGTATTGTAAGTAAACACAGATTAAACACAAAACTTAAGCTCCAATATTATTAATGAATAATACGAGTGATCTTTGCTTATCACTAGGGTTACACCTTGAAGCCTTTGTGGATAATACGTACGAATGTAAGTAGGTTAATAATTACCTAAGAAAATAACCTAGGACCTCCTTTTATAGTACAAGGAGTCCTTTAAAAGATAAGTATAAAGCTAACAATATAGAATATACACAAGATCTTTTCTATACTTATCTAGACACGTTCTCTTAACCATTATCTAATAGCAGTGGTAATAATGTACCAGCAGTGGTAATACGTTTCCACTGCTAGTGTAATCTAAGCAGTGTCTTCCACAACTATCAGTGGTAACAGATTATTCCCAACAATCCTCCCCTAAACTTATGATTTCTCTATAAATCAATAAGTTTCTTCAATCTGCATCATCTTCAAGGATTTGGGGAATTCAACCAAACACTTTACTTCTTCCTTAACTTCTGAATAGCTCTTGAACATTGATCTTGAAGCCTTTGTAACAATGCTCTGACCTTCTCATTGTCTTCATGAACTCTTATAGTTGTACATAACATTAATGTGAGAGTTCCAGCTCTGAGTGGATATTATTTCTCAGTAGCATTAATGCATCTACTCTATTTGCTGTAGAAACATGGTGAACTTCACATGAATCATAGTAAAACCATTTAGTACCAGGACATGAACATGAGAATTTCCAGAAATCATCATTAACATCTGGATCATAGAGCCTTCTAAGATTAACCCATAACTGCATCTCTTTCATATCTTTGAGATCTTGAGCATCAAACCTTTCTTGAACTAATTTCCATAATTTGTCAAGATCATCTCTGTCAAAAGCTTTGATGAGATCTTCAAATTGAATGAATGAGGAAGTTGCACCACCTAGCCTTGTGATCTTCCAAGTTGGAGAAAAATTGCTAGCAGTGTAAACCTCCCAATCAATGATAGGATGTCTAACTTGCAGTGGTTCTGGATAAAAATCTTCTTCTTCTATCACAATCATTTCAGTCATTTGTTCTTCAGTGAACTTCTCAGTTGGAACTTCTTGTTCTTCAGCAAACTTTGTCTTCTTAACAGACTGAGAATCACTGTCTTTGGTCTTTCTCTTCAAATTAGGAAATCTTCTTGCTTCTTCTTCAAAATCCATTTGAATGAAATCTTTATCAAATCTTTGAACTCTGTAGTAGATACCTTCAACTTTATCATCAGACATTCCTTTGAATTGATGTTTCTTCCAACCACCAACATTGCAACAATAAGTCTTCATGTATGCAATAACTGGTGCCTTAGTTGGCTGTCTTGGTTTCTTTTGACCTTTCTTGACTGAAACAATAGCCTCTTGAAGTGCTTGATTATTCTTCATCTTTATAAAATCGTTTAACTTTGCAATTCTTTGTTCTGCAGTTAAAGATTTATCAGCTACAAGGTCAATTGCCTTCTTCTTGATTACTGGATCATGTGCAATCAAGAAATCAATTTATTCTTCAGAAGGAACATAGCTGAAATCTGGAGTTTTCTCTCTTAATACTGTAAGTGGAACAGTGGAATTTGGATTTTCCAATCTGTCCAGCCTTTTAGCCTCCATAAAGCTTACAACTTCCAATTCTTCAAGCTTTTTCTTTTCAGCAACTTCATCTTCATATATCATTTTAGCAACTTCTTCATCATGAGCAATCTGAACTTGTTCTTTCTTTGAAATCTTTCTTCCAGGTTGCTCTTCACTTTCCATAACTGCTTTACCTTTATCTTTCTTCTGTTTATCAATTTCTTCACTTGCAGTGACAACATTATGTTCATCAGTGGGAATATTTGGCTCTGCAGTGGAAATTGGATCAGTTTGCAGTACAGAAAATATCTTGCTCTTGTTGCTCTTCTTGAGTATCAGCTTCCTCTGCACCTTTACTAGAAACACCTTCAACTTCAAAATCAATTTTCATCACCTGAGTTTCAGCACCTGTTTTCCTCCCCTGTTTGGGAGAATTACCCAAATCTTTATCAAAACCAGTTGAATCACCATCATTAGGTGAGGATGAAGATGAGATCATCAACTTTGCAGTTTTCCTTTGCTTTTTCAACCCCTGCAACTCTTCCTTCAAGGTCTGAATCTCTACTTTCAAAAATGTAATATCCTTGGCATGTTGCTCCTTAAGTTGTGCCAAGTCTTGTTCCAGAGATTTGACCTGTTTAGCTAACTTTGTACACAAAACCATCAATTCCAATTGTTTCCCACTGCCCTCATCACTTCCAACTGTGTGACCTGTTGGGAGAGGTGAATCATGGGGCATTGACTCAGATTCCTCCCTAGTTGGACTAGGTTGAAGTCTAGAACCACCACTGCTTGTTCCTAGACCAAAAGGTTCAGAAACATGCTGTGTTGTCATGAGAGAAGTTGTCTGTTTTTGCCTCCTCTCATAGGTGTGAGAAACAGGTGGAGTATAATCAATGTTTGGAACAGAGATTATAGGAGAGTCTTGTTTAGTTGTAATCTTTGCAAGCATTTGAGGAAAGAGAGGTGTAACAATCATGTTGCCATCTTTGTTCATGTTTTGAAAAACTTTAGGCTTGAGGCAACTGATTTTATAAACATTTGTATGCGGTTGTAGTTGAAACTCATTTAGCACTGCTTGCACAAACCTTGGATACATTAAAAATTTTGTTGAACTCTTTACATTGCCAGTCATACTTGTAAAAATATATTTTGACCAGTTAAAAATCTTATCAGTGGCTAGACAAACCAAAGGGTAAGCCATGGTTGAACTAAATTGCTCATAAGATGTTTTCTTTGGACTGAGACAATGTAAAAGAGTATGTATCAAAAATCTCCATTGGGGACAAAAACCACTCTTTTTGAAAGTAGCCTTTTTATCAGTGGTATCATACCCCATGGATGATAAATTTTCATGTATTTCTGGCATAGGTAATGTGATGATACCATTGAGATCATTCAATTGGAGAATTCTCCTCAAGGATGCCTCAGTAACATCAATAGTTACCCCATCCACAGTGGTTCTAAGAGCATCCACTGTTTCATGTGTATCTCTAATCTCAAGTGTTATGGACTGAGCAGAAGTCCAAAACTGTTTGATTTGAGAGATATAGATTGTGGGTTTTAAAAGCAAAGCATACCTTATATGGGTAGTATTGAGAAAGTCTACAATCTGATGAAAAACAGGGCCACTCTTCTCATTAGACTTTTGTAGGTGGGCCACTTGGTTGTGCTCATCTGCAAATTTTAATGGTGCCATAGAAACTTTTGATGAAAAACGATATTATGTCAGTAATAATTGAAAGAATAACTAGCCAATTGAGACAAAAGATATATAGAGGTAGGGTTTTAAAAGTGTAGCGCAAGAAAGATTATCTAAGGAAAGTATTTATCTTTAGAGGATAAATATCAAATAGGAAAGTAGATAATTTTCTAGAAGTTACCCTATATATATGAAAAACAATTTTTCTACAACGACTAGTAAAAAATTTGTTACTGACACAACAGTTGTAACGGCTAGAACAACAGTGGGAAAATAACACTGTCAGTGGAAACTGTGAACTAGCAGTGGTAATTTTTCACAAAAATTTCAAAGAGCAGTGGTAAAGAAAAACATATGAAAACTAGACTGCTCTTATCATAGTTTTTAGCAAACTACCAGCTATCAAAGGATTTGATATGTCTTTACCATGAGCCGTTTGCTATGGACTAGCCAACTCTTAATCATAAAGAATATGGTGAGTTGATAACCATATAGTTTTTGGTAAACTATCAACCATGAACGGATTTGTCAAGTCTTTACCAGTAGCCGTTTGCTCTGGACTAGTTGATTCTTATGTGGATTAGACATGGTGAATCAATAACCATTTGTTGTATATCTCAGTTATACACCTTTTAAGATCAACTCCCATCTATGCTTGATTATGTATCTGCATGGGATAGGAATAACCAACTTGTTCTTAACCAAAGTTACTTTTAACCAAGCCAATATCCAAAAAATATCTTCCAAAGTCAACCCGATAATATCTATAGTTACTCTTTAACCTACCAAAATAGGAAAAAGTAAATATACTCATTAATTAACCCTTGTAACCGACTTTGTCTATATAAGGGGGCTTGGCGTATTGTAATCTTCATCAAAGCACATTCAAACACACAAAATCCCTAAATATAATCATGAGCAATCCTTCCAACACCATTAACATCTCCTCTGATTCAGAAGAAGAGTATGTGATCGAGTCAGAAACTTCCTCAGAGGCATCAGGATGGGCTGGATACTTTCCATCATGGGCTGGAAGCACTTCATCCAAGAAGTACACTAAAGAGACTGCCAAGCGTGTACCTGCTTCTAAGCCTGCACCATCTCTTGAGTTTTACTCCAGCTCATCAGAGGATGATGAGACGAATGATGAGACATATTCCATGGCCAAAGAATTTCCAAGAGCTCTTACAAAAGCACTGGAAACAGCTATTTCCAACATGAAGCAGATATCCATACCAAAGAAGTCTGCAATGCTACCAAAGCCTCCTCCACAAGTTCTTGGTCTTCCTTGTCCAAGAATGCAATCCACCTTTGAGAACAAAAGGAAGAGAGCACAGAAAAACAAGCATGACTATGTGGGCAAAGGCAAGAAGCCAATGGAGTAGCTGATGTAGGATGTAGGAATGTAGGAAGGTAGGAAGTTGTCTTTTCTGTTATGATTGTGGTTGTTGACACTCTCTTTTGGATGTAATGACTCTTTTGTTTGAATAGAAGTATCTCTGTTTTCCTTTTTCCAATTTGAGAATAACATATTTCCACTGCTTGCATTATAGTTTCCACTGTTAGATTTAATTTCTGCATAAAAGATAGTGGACAACTAAAAAGACAAACACTAAACAGCAACCACTTCAATGTAATCAAAGAATCCTTCAAATCTTCATGTCACAAACAGAAATCATACACTGAAAGAGTGTGTGAGGTATCAGTGATTAGAGAAAAGCAAAAAGTGAGTCCATAAGTAGTGGCTAAATTCCAAGCTAATTTGGTCAACTCCAAGTCACTAATCCGGCCACCAAAGTCAAAGACTTCATTTACTTCTCAACAACTTATACCTTCCCTTCATTAACTAATTGATTCCAACTTAAACTTGTATTTAAGAACCAAGCACCCACAACCTTCTATCACACCAACACTTTTCTCTCCTAAAATCTGTCAAAAGCAACTTAATCAAAAATTACCATGAGCAATTCAAACCCAATCAATGTCTCCTCAGACAGCTCAATATCGAATAGCTTTTGGGATGAAGAAGCATGGCATTATATTCTGAATAATCCAGGTAAAACAAAAAGAGAGGTGTTTGAAGCAGTTACATCAAGAAAAAGAACTCATGTAGATGCTAACTTTGTTGCTGCTGGTCCTTCTTTAACACAACCAATGTCACAAGATGTTGTTATTAAGGAAGATAGCTCAGACTCCATGTCAAGCTACATGTCCCCATATGCAAGCACAGCTGATCATACTACCTCAAGGGTCTTGGATGTGCTACCTCTTGCAAGAATCCTTCCATCAGGAGAACTGCAGATGTCACCATTTCCACCACAGTTGTCAGTACCATCACAAGAGGGACCTTCATCATCCTCACCACATGTTGGAGAAGTGGTGATGGGGCTAGCATGCCCCAATGTGTACAAGGAGATTGATAGGCGAGGAGCTCCTAAAGTGATGCCAGAGTGGGCCTTCCTAAAGAAGCCATAGCTGGTAGATGGTGGTTAGATGGAGTATGGTTAGGGTAGGTTGTGAAGCTTTTATGTGGAGTAGGTTGTTTGTTAGGAATTAGATAATTCCAGTATTGAAGAGTCAGTCACCCCAACTATTATCTAGCATAAGTTAGCTCGTAGACTTATCGTTAGTTACGTATTTATGTAGTTATTTAGTTAGTCAGTAGCTTAAAATAGTTTAGAGCAACACCGTGGAGGAAGGACGGGTCTTTACCCACTGTATCCCTGATCCACAGGCCGTCAGGAGGTCGTTTAGTTTGTAACCTATAAATACCCTCTACCTTACAAGGTAGAGGGTTGGATGTTCTTTGGTAAACTAATATTCTACAAGTTTCTCTTACTAGAATGTCCCACTCTTTCTCTCTCTAAAACCATCTATGTGCTCATTGTGTTAATGTTATGATGTGTATGTGAAATCCAATATCTTACAATTGGTATCAAGAGCCATGGTTAGATCATATCTTGCACATCCTTGGATTTCTAGTGGTTTTTAGGTGGTTTTTGAGTTTGAAAAAGTTTAGTGGTTTTTGCATCATTTGGTTGATTTCGTGTGTTAAAGTTTGAATTTTGTTAGTACTTTTATGTTTAGAATCATCACAAGTGTTTAGGTCTTCACTTGGTAAGCTTGAATCATCTTGGTTGGGTTGTTTTTGGATTGAAAAGTGATGTTTATATGGTTTTTTCTTGCTAGCGACTTGGCTCACGGACTACTTTCTTCGTAGCGACTTGCTTTACAAATTTATAGCGAGTTACAGTTTTAGACCTAGCGAGTTAGATCTAGCGATTTACAGTACAAGTAGTGGACTCTCCACTACGGGTAGCGACTTGGTGGTAGCGACTTGGTCTGTAGCGAGTTGCTCTTTAGCGACTTGCATCTTTAGCGACTTGAGTAGCGAATTGCTGCCAAAATTTTGCTAGCGACTTGAGTGTTAGCGAGTTACT